>JANPWX010000667.1:3352015-3466146 GCA_024734555.1 Trochalopteron elliotii
ATCTCGCTGGGGTCTGGCCGGCTGCGGGCTCCGGGAGCCGCCGCTGCCGCTGCCGTATCGCTCTCCACTAGCGCTTATTACGCAGGTGAAAATGGCTTGTTAGTCGGAGCCTTCCAGCCCTTGCGTCACCCTGTGGCTGGCATATCACAGGGCAGGAATCTGCCAGCCGGGCTGCCGCTCTCCCCCGTTTAACCGCTTCGGCAGGGTAGGCATCGGCTGGTGCGGGGAAGGGAAGAAATGCCCGCTCGCAGGCAGGCACACGCCTCCCTCTTCTCCCCTCCCGCAGCTCCCCCTCCTCCGCATCCCTGCGCTCCGGAGCATCCCGCAGGCGCCGCAGCCGGGCACGGCCCCGCGCCCGCCGGGAGAGCCGCCGGCTCCTCCCGCACCGCCGGGCTCGGCCGAGGGGGCAGAGAGATCCCAGCGAGCCCACCCCAAAATCGCCCCGTTCCTGCCCCTCTCCGCCAGCCCCGGACCAAGCGGGGGAAGCCGCACTCTGCCCCTGGGTTTGTTTTCCCAGTTGGCTCCTCTCTGTTTGCAGCCGCGCTGGAGACATGATCGCAGCTTATTGGCACTTGTCAAAATAAACTCACAGCTGGTGTCTGTGTGCCTTTTTTCCCTTTTTTCTTCCCCTTTTTTTTTTTTTTTTTTTGGTGCCATTATATTTGCTTGCTTACTGCCTCACAAAGTCGTGTGTGTACCGAGGTGACGAGAAATGTCAGGGGGTTTTGCTGTCAGCGAGTGCAGCAGCAGCAGCATGAGATACAGCAAAGGTGAAGGCACAGGGCAGGATCTGTGCTTTCACAGAATCTGTGCCACTTCTGAGGTGAACTAGGAACAAGTTTCCTTGCTGTTCTTTTACAGATAAGGAAATGGGCTCAGGTGAAGGCTATGGGATCATTCCTGCGTTGCACAGAGTTCTGGCACTGACAGGTCAAGCAAACAAATTCCCTGCCTTGTAGAAGGGCCTCTCTCTTGTCATGTGACACGTCAAGCTACACAGTGGAGTGTAATTGCCCCAGCCAGAAGATTTCATTCCCACCTGGCTCTCTGCCTGATGCAGCAGTGATCTCCAGCTGTGATCTGTGTGTCACAGCATCTCTAGGCAGGCTTCAGACCCTCTCCAACTACAGCAAGCTTATGCTTGGGTTTGAAAACTGAACATGTTTCCACTTTTTCCAGACAAGGGAGGAGGAAATCCAGGGTAAGGGCACAGCACAAAAAGAAAAGACTTCAAGAGTAGCCTTGAGGATTTCCATTTGTGTTATCTTCCCAGGGAATTGCCACACTTATCCTCACTCTGTCCCGCTGCTGCCTGAGAATCATAGAATGGTTTGGGATGAAAGGAAGCCAGGAGGCCATAGACCATCTAGTTCCAACACACTGCCATGGACAGGGACACCTTCCACTATCCCAGGTTGCTCCAAGCCCATCCAGCCTGGCCTGGAACACTGCCAGGGATGGGGCAGCCACAGCTTCTCTGGTCACATGTGCCAGGGCCTCAACCCCCTCACAGTCAAGAACATGCCCAGACTAATTAAATTTTCTTTTATTTCTTTATTTTAAGATAGGACATGCTCGCTACAGATCAGCAGCAATGATTTTAGTAATCACGGTTGTAATGTCAAATCCCATCCCATCAGGTTGCAAAGGAGATTAATTTTCTGAATTCATGTTTCCCCCTTTGACGTGTACAATGTCTGATTATGATTTCAGCAAGATTCTGATGACGTCAAGGCTGATATTAATGAAATTATTAATATACAGTATGTTTTGTTTTTAAAAATACATCTTCCCGTAGTTCTTAATTCCCATCCTTGTTCAGGTTTCCCAGTTTTCTTTTGCATCCACAGCTCTCTGGGCTGCCCCATGAGTCTCTTTGTGTGAGTGTGCAGTGGACTGAAGCTCTCAGGAGAAGCCTGTGAGAGCACTGAGCCCCTGGCAGCTCTGCTGTGTGAGCAGTGGGCCATCACAAAGCTCTTGTGATAACGCAGCATCATCAGAATGTGTGCACACTGCTGCCAGGAATGATTCATTTCCACACACCAAAGGGGTCAGCGTGGTCTGACGCTGCTGCCATCAACACGGGCAGTGTTGCTGCAGGAAAGGACTGAGAATAAAGAGTGTGGGCTGTGTGTGCTCTGCTTATTGAATAGAAGTGGGGATGAGCAGGAGTCAGCAGTATGCCCAGGTGGTCAGGAAGGTCAAAGCAACCTGGCCTGCATCAAAAATAGTGTGGCAGCAGGACCAGGGAAGTGATTGTTCCTCTGTGCTGGGCACTGCTGAGGCTGCACCTCAAATCCTGTGATGAGTTTTGAGCCCCTCATGACAAGAAAGACCGTGAGGGGCTGGTGCAGAGAAGGGGAAGGAGCTGGGGAAGATCCTGGAGAACAAGTCAGATGAGGAGCAGCTGAGAGAGCTGGGGGGATTCAGCCTTGAGAAAAGGAGGTTCAGGGAGGACCTTCTCACTCTCTACTACTCCCTGACAGGAGGGTGGAGCAGCCAGGTGGGGGTCAGGCTCTGCTCCCAGGGAACAAGGGACAGGACAAGAAGAAATGGCCACAAGTTGTACCAGGAGAGGCTCAGGTTGGACATCAGGAACAATTTCTTCAAGGAAAGGTTTGTCAAGCACTAGAAGGGCTTGCCTAGGGAGATGGTGGAGTCACCACGCCTGGAGATGTAATGCAACCCAAGACTTTATTTCACTATTTCCTGTACAGTCCTCAGGGGACCTGGAGTAGTCTCATGCAATACAATCAGCTCTGCTCAGCACCAGAGCAATTAATTGCAATATTGCAAGTATATATTGCAGGGGAAAACCAGAAGTCTGATTTCAAACCTTGGATACAAACCCTAAGCTCCTACTGACCATCACAGATGTGGTACATACACTTCTGATAGCAAAGCTTTGGTTTGCCAGGATGACTGAAAAAAATCAACAGGAGCAACAAGACAATACTCAAAAATCTTGATTACTCTATTTTTCACACTGTAGAGAAAACTTTGAACTTGGCTCAACCTGGGCTGTCCTGAATGAAGTTAATTTGCAGGGGTTTTTTTAAGGTTCCCACAGGAAGATCAGGCTGGATGAAGATTTAATCAAATACCTGTTTAAGAGAGGTGTGAGTTTAAGTGGCACAAGGAACAAAAATGAATTATTTCTATTTTCAACACATTTACAAAAGCTCCTGGTAGTTTGTATTGTATTGTGCAGCAAACTGACCTGCACAGGGCTCATCTATCTCTGCCTATTGGTATTTAATTATCTTGATCTACCCTTTGGACATTATAAACCTCTGAATGTATGAAGTCTGAAAACACAGACACACAAATTGGTTCTCTTTCCATTACAGGCCTTTGTGTTCTGGGGATGCTGCACAATGCTGGGACAAAGTGTCTTTGAACCTCGAGGGGTTTTGTGGTCGCAGATGTAGCATTACCAGCAAAGAGCACAGGACCTGGCAGGATATATCAAGGGATTCTGCAATGGAAAAAAATCATCTCCTCTTCCTTGAGGATTTATTCTTGAGGTTTTAGAATAAATGAATTGCAATAGGAAAAAGGAAAGGGGAAAAAAAAGAGGCTTTTGACAGAAATAGGGAAATGAAGATAAGTAAAACAACCTCCCCTACCCCACAGAAAAGATTTCAACACTGAAGCAGCTACAGTCTCTTTTCACTTCAGCACATCTGCACTGCAGCCCACCTGCTTTCCATGTGTCTGACATCCTCACCCTCACAGAGGAAAACCCCTGGCAGTGTGTGACAGCCCTGGGCTGGTCAGCATGCATGAATTCCCTTCTGCAGCACAGTCAGATCCCATTTGGACACAGACAGGGAGGAGCCCAGGGAGCCCCAGTGCTGTGGAGTTAATCTGGCACACACCCACCTTACAAGGCATAGAGAGGTATTGGAACACCCCAAAGAAAGTCTGGAAACCTGGTGAGAATAACAACTGCTCCTGGGCAAGCCAAACCACTCAGAACTGTCACTACAGAGAGGGAAAAGGTCTGAGAGAAAAGGTGACCTGTGGATGCTGCTGGCTCTCCCCACAGCAAAGGCCATTCATCATCTTTCAGTCCACAGTGATCCTTCCCAGGGAGCTCTTTGGGTCTTTGGTCTTCACACCTTCTCCCTCTCCATCTCCACAGGCTCTGGCAATGAAGCAGGCCAGACAGCCTCTCCAAGGTCCTTTTTATCTTTTCCTCCCACTGCCACAACTGTGACAATGTTTCAGGTCTTTCTGGAAATAGGTACCCCAAACTCCTGAGCTTGAAGGCATCCCCCACCTTCCCCACAGCCCTCCTGGGACCCACCACAGGCTCCAATTTCCAGACTGCTTTGGAATTTGGAGTGTCCGCACCAGCCTGTGGATCTTAGACCCGACTTTGCTCTGAAGGCACAAATATCTCAGTGCTGGGAAAATGGGCCAAGCCCAGGAAAGACAGAAAGTGCAGGCGTGATCCCACCTTTCCAGCTTTCCCAGACAAACAGCTGTGTGGGGAATGCTTTCCTTTGAGATGAACAACTTCAGAGATGAGACAGGTACCGAGTCTCAAACTGCAGCTCTCTAAAATGATCTCCTGGATAGTCCAGCTTTTACCACAGGCTGTAAAATGAGGAGACTGGTTCAACTTGGATCTTTAGTAAGTGCAATTCCAAATATACCAGAGTCTAAACAGCAGCATCTTCATTGTGTGTTGTGTAATTTAACCTCCCTTCACTTTCACTGCCCTGAGGTTTGCTGAGTGCATCACTGCAGTGCACAGAGACCCTGCCTGGCCCTTTAATTCCCACATCATGCAGCTTTCTCCAGCCCTGCAGTTGTAATGCAATGTGATTAAAGGTGGTGCTTTCCCTGGGTAAGCCTGACTGACTGCTCTGTCCTTCATCCCCTGCACATCAGCAGCTGCCCTGGGAGCACTGAGGATTACCTCTGCTTCTCTGGAAAGAGGGTTCTGCAAGGAAATCCACTGACAGGAACTTAAACAGCAAAACTGTGGAACCTGTGGCCTGGCACAGCCGTGGGGTGGATGTTTGTCAGGTGTCAGAGAGGAGGAAACCCAGCAGGCCTCTGATGAACATGGCCAGTTCTCCCTCCTTCCCAGCTTCAACCTCTTTGTAGAGGCAGAGAGCTGAGCAAAGCAGACAGGTGAGTAGGTGGGATATCCAAGATACATCCAGTACTGGCCTAGTTTCAGCTGCATTTGCCACCCAAGTGTCTGAAAGGCTCTGCACTCCCCTCTAAACACACATTTATTGATATGACTCCTTGTCCTGGAGCCCAGGAGTCTGAATCTGAATCTGTGGTCTTATCTGAGGATTTTGTTTGCAAGCACATCCTCCATGTGGCAGCAGGATCTCTGCAGGCCACTGCAAGTGCTACTCAGGAGCATCTTCAGAACAATAACTACTTTTTTCTCTTTTTTACAGTGCTCATCCTGGCAGCCCAGCCCAGGGATACTAAAAGAAGAAGCACTAGAATTTGTCCTCTGGAGAGTCCCATCTGTATGGAACACAACTTCCTTCTTTGAGTCCTGGTAGAGCAGTTTCAGAGGCCAATGATCACTGAGGAAAATGTTCACACTGACACCAGTGGGTCTGGTGCTATTTTAATTGCACTATTAATGATCCAGCTGAAAGGAAAGTATGAGACAAGACAGTGCATGTGAGCCCTGAGCAGATCATCCCAGAAGTTTATATGGGCAATGGTTTGGTGCTGGTAAAATAGTGAAAGCAAACAAAAAAGATAATCACAGTAAAAATATCCACAAATTTGCTTAGGGAGCAGCTGAAAAAATGAGACAAAGTTTTGGCCAGAATTGTGTCAGTCATAGGACAGTTAGGCTGGTACTCCAAAGGTACAGCCAGAGATGCAGAAACAGATTTTTTTAATGAATTCTCATTGCCTTACATTACATCAGGAGGTATTTGTGCACAGAGTGCTCTGTACACTTACTGAGCTCCTCAGCAAGTCCATTAGGGGTTGGCTCCTGAGTCCTCATTTATGCTGATCCATGCCTTTATCAGGCTCTGAGCGTTGATTATGCACCATTTGCACATCCCCAGAAAGCCATGGATACTGAAGATTACAGCTTGTGAGCTGGAGGAGACTCAAATGGTTTCCATTTATAATTTGTCATGGCACAGAGGGTACCAGAGGCTCAGCCTATGGAGATAAAACCTGCAATCCCTTGCAAAACCCACAAGAGATCACTCCTTTTGGGGTAACTGAGAGGCACAGCCTCCATCCCCAGGACCCAGAACCCAGAATATTAAAATATTCTGAATCCCTAGAGCCCAGAATATGCAAATATTGACAAAACTGCAGGGAAAGGGAACACATGCTTGTTAAAAGCAATGTTTTGTGCCCAGAGATGCCTCTAAGCAATAGTCACCTGAGGATAATCAGCAGTGTGCTCCCAAGAGCTGCTGTGAGGATATTGATGTGCAGGACATTGGTTCATCTAAAGATATGATGCTCATAGGTAACCTGAGAGATCAAATTTAATCTAAGTGGTCTGAGGATAAGGAAAGAAATTAACATTGTAATTGCTGCCTCGGTGTAACCTTGATATCTGGGAATCATATTCCTCCAGTGAGTTAAATATTTGTTTTTTCTTCCATTTTCATAGCACAGGCCTAATTTTCTTGCTTTGTATACAAATGAGAACCCAGAACAGCTTTACAGCATCCACTGGGACTAATCCATAAATCAAAATCTGACTCAGAACTCCCCATTTCTCACTTTTCATTTAAACACTGCTCATGGGAAGAAGTTATCTGAGGACAAGGCTGATGCCTGTTGCCCAGTCAAGCCTGAGCAAGGCAAGTCTATCTCAAAACAGGAAATTCTGGATGTGTCCAGCTGCCCTTTGGAGCTGAAGGCTGGGTGTGATAGGAGAGGATTTGGGAATACTGAGCACAACCTTTTGCCAGTTGGTGCCCACACTTCATCTCTGAGATGGGAATTGTAGAGCTCTGCAGTGCAATGTTAGACCCTGTCCTGCAGGATTTGGATGCCAGAGACCCACAGATGGCTGAGCCAGGCAGGAATTGCACTTTGTCAGTGTGAAGCCAAGCTGGAGTTGTTCTGAGATCTATTTCTTATTAAATTGATGGGATTAAACCCCAGTTAACAGAAGTGCTGTACAACCAGGCTCTACTTTACACTTGTAATTAGTCCCATTGACTTCAAAGAAGCTGTTTTTGTACAATATTTGCAGGGTTGGGATTTGTTTTCCATTTAATTGATATATCATTTGGCACTTGACATCAGCCCTTCAAAGGGAACATGAATGTTTTACATTTCAAAATCACTTTGTAGTGCATTCTGTATATCACATTATTCAAACTGGGGAGAACAACCTGCAAATTCTCACCAGCTCTACTCATCTGTGGCTTCATTTTGTGAATTAAATGCCTGCAATGAACACAAGCCTACATTCCCCAAATTCTAGCTGATGTCAGTGCTGAAAAAGCAAAGCCAGGCAGGATTAATCCCTGATATAAATAACTTCTAAAATCATCATTTTTTATTCTCTGCGTTTTCCAGTAAAGTTGGTAGTTAAGTAAGTCAGTCTGATTACTTGGGTTTTTTTTAACTTGTGCCATGTTCTTTTCTTAATGTAACTTAACTTTTACCAAAAAAAAATCAAAACCTGAACTGAAAGCAAAGCTCAGCTGGTTTCCTGTGAACAGCTCCATTGTATAAGAAAAAAAAAAAAAAAAAAAAAAAAAAGTGAAATCAGATCCAGGGCCCTCTGCTGGATTGTGAGGAAATCCTTATCTTCCTCAAAATGCTGAAATGAAGCTCTGCCCTGGAAAGTTCAGAGTTTGCATCAACATAAAACCTTTGGCCTTTAACATTATCTTTATGAAAACAGAACTGCAGATTACAGCTCATCTCTGTGACAACTCATAAGCAACAATACAGGGAAGGTTTCCCAGAGTGAGGCACACAGAATCTGTCCTTTTTGAGACCAAGAAGAAAAAAAAACAACCCCCCCCATTCACTGTAATTTCTTTATCTGAATTCTTATCAACTCATTACAGCTGAACATGGTAGAGAAATAGATAAGAAAACAGAGACAGAGCAGAAACAGTGAAAGATGCTGTAAGGAGAAATGAGCTTTTGACCTTCACACAGCTTGGGGAATTGTTGAGAAAAATTCCAGCAAGTGGAAGGAATTGAATATTTTCTGCACTTTATACTTGGAAATCTTATCAACCCTCCCCCAAGAATTCCCCTGCCTCCAAGGGATGGAAAGGCCACGTGACTCAGAATCCTGTCCTCTACCCCAGGCAGCAGGAGCTTTGGGAGGTCCTGGACCTCAGTCAGCACAGAAAAATGGAGATGGATTCTGGAGGGGAAAAACAGTGGGATAATTGGGCTTGCAGGACAGAAAGGCTGAATCCAGATGGAAGGAGGGTTGTGATGCTAAAAGGAAACATTTCAGGTCAGCAGTGTCTCTGTTCAGCTGTTGGTAGAAGAGGTTTCACAAGCCTTTTCTGGACAAAATTAGCCTGGAAGCCATAACTGAGTCCTTCCTCCGTGTCACACAACACAATTCCTGTGACATTCCCAAAGAGGCTTCTGAAAAGAGGCAGAATCTTGGCAAGTCTGACTCTCCAGCCAGGGATGATGAATCAAAGTGAGATGAACACATAATAAGTGACTACATGATTCAAGATAGAGTTGAAAACTTAAAAGCTGTGTGATGCTGCTTGAGGTTTGACTTGTGGAAAAAAGGAGGAATTATTTGCTATTCCATTTTTTTAATCTGACTTTGCAGAGCTTTCTTAGCTTTTATTACTTGCAGCTGTATCAAACTATCAGATTGTTTACCTTTGTGCTCATTAATGGTGGACACATGGGGGGGGCTTTTCCTGAACATTTTTATATGTTCTCCATTTCATATACAATAAGTTTGGAAAAAAAATTTGGTTAATATGATTATTTCTGTGAAAGTTGAATGACACTATCTCAAAGCAGTGCCTTGGATTCTGGATTTGCATTTCCATCTCCCAGCTGAAGCAGTTTAGCAGAATCAGTAGGAAATAATTAATGATTATGAACCTGTATCTTTGGTGGTGAAAGTATTGCTGTCAGAGTTTTGCCCAGCTCTGGTATTCTCAGTACTGAAAGCTACATCAAGTGAGATCATGAAAGAGAAATATGAGAACTTGAAGTCTTTTTTTACTTTAATTATTCATCTGTCAGTGTTGGACAGAGCCCAGAACTTCAATGTTTTTATCAATTTGATTGTATATTAAGAATAAAGGGTAATGCCTGGCATCTGGTGTGTAAGTGGGCATGGTCAGATGATAAATGCTCCCAGAGCATATTTATTTAATCAAGGAATGTAAGTCTCAAGGGAGTAGATTAAAAAATATCTCTGAGAACAATTAAATGACCTTGTACTGATATGCATGGAAATGAGGCTTACAATGCAAAGAATCAAAACTGCAGTTTTAATTAAAATCACAAAACTCATTGGGAGAGCTTAATTTCCCAAGCATGTCTTCTTTAACTTAGGCTATTTTCTATTAAAACAGCCAATCCATGAAGTTAGAACTAGTATCTTCATCTTGTTACAAGATCTGTTCTAGTTTGCTAAAAACACCACTGTGAAGTCATTGCCTTATGACTATTTACCTAAAGCATGCTTTGTCCTAGTGCCACAGTGATATGTTACAAAGGATCCAGGTTATCTCAAAAATGCACTAAATCTAAGCACCAGTGACTCTTCTTGTAAGAGAAAAATATTCTGGCCTTCTCTTCCATTCTATTTTCCACATATTCCAGTCTCCCTGCCATCACTTTCACCACTGGTCTGGAAAATTCCATGAGCTCTGAGCAGAAACCCTCTGCTGTGTTTGTCATTCTGATGACAGAACATCCATCCAGCCTGAGAAAGAGGAGAAGGGATCAATGAACACTTCCAACATCATATTTTCCCAAAGTGAAACCCAAAATTAAACGACAGCTTAATATTAAAAAACAAACAAACAAACAAACAAAACCCCAATCAAACAACAAAACCCCACAAGCCATCTTCAGAGAGTAGTAAGCTGTTTAAATATAAAACTAAAATTAGTAGCTAATTTTGCACTCTGCACTGGCCAATCCTTATACCTGAGGTCTGATCTTAAAGGTACTGACTTTCATGACTACTGCCTTAGTTTTGTGAACTTTTCAGAAGCCACGTGGCCTCAGAATCTGAGGTTCTTCTATGACATTTTGAACTATGCAGCTGGCATTGGTGGTCCTGAACCTCCTTCTGAAATCGTAGAATCAGAGAGCAGTTAGGACTGGAAAGGACCTTGCAGATGATCCAGTTGCAATCCTCTCCTGCATGGGCAGGACACTGCCCTGGGCAGTGACACCTTCCTCTAGACCAGGTTCCTCAGGGTCCACGGGCATCCTCCACATGCAATGTTTCCTCCTGTATGATCCTCTCTAGGATCCAGATCTTGTTCATGCCAACAAAATGGAAACCTGACACCACTTGGGGTGAGCAATTAAGAATCTCCAGCCCAACATTCACAACTTTTGGCCACCATCTCCTCCTTTTCAGCAGCTTTCAGAGAATCCACCTGCCTGTGTTTTGTACTTTTGCCATTGAGCTCCAGGGTTTGAATCACCAGGGCCCCATGACATGACTCCTGATGAAGAGTGACAGTTAAGAGTGACTTGTTCATCATGCTGGCACTTCTTGAAATTACCTGGATTGCTGCTTTATTCAGCCTTATTTTAGACAACCCAAATGATGAGTCATCCATGAGTCCCTTTGAGAAAATATTGCATAACCACTCTCAGAAGTTTCTCAAGAAAGTAATTCTCTCCCTGCCCTTCAAATGTTTATGATCTCAAATCTACTTTCATCTTATAATACAGAATTGCTTAAAATACAAAGATATAAGGGACTTCCTGGCTTGCCAGACACAGTCCTTTTCTATTTCAGGCAACAATATCATATAAGCTGTTCACTGTCGTTTGAAAATTAAGTAGTGTTCTGTCTCTCTTGTTTCTACTAAAAAGCAGTTCCAAAAACTCACTCCCTCTCAGGGCTAGACAAATTCTTCTAATCTCCAGCCTAAATTTATTCATGAGCAGTTTACAGCCATTTGCTCTTGTGCCAACAGTGTACTTCAGCTTAAGCAACTTTCCCCCCTCCTCTTTGCTGATGTATTCGTGTCTTTGTTAAACCTATTCCCTATTTTCATTTTGCTGTGGGTTTTAAACTTGGTGCAATTCGTCCTAGTTTTGTTATTCACAGTTTTCTGAAACTAGCTGCAGTGCCACAGATGTGCTTTTACCATGGTTAAATCAAGAGGCTTCTTGCCATAATGCCCCTGTATATGCAGATCAAATCGACCACCCTCATTTCCATTTCAATATATCACTGTCATTTCACTTCCCTGCTGCTGTTCACCTAACCTCTGCTTTTCTATACTGACATTTCTGCCTCCCCTTGAGAATAGGAGTATGGGGAAGAGGAAAGGCAGAGCAATTCCCAGATGTATCAGTTTACAAAAGAGGTAATTTTTAAAAACTAATTTCCAGATTCCATTTCCTAGTTGCTCTATTTATTTCCCCCAGTTGGCGTTTGCATCCTGTTCCAGAGCTGGATCATTTACACTTCTTTTTCATCTAGTTGTGTTTTAAGTGCTCTTTTAGATAATGGAAATTCATTAGATTTTTTTCAGTCCAGCTCAGCTCAGTCATCCCCAGCAGTTAGTCCATGGTGTGCCTCAGACATCTGCCCAGTCTTGCCTAGCAGAGTCTTCAAAAACATCTCCAGTGTGCATCAAGGAAAATTAATTCTATGACTCATGTACCCAGGAGCTAATTGAAAATCCTCCCTGCTTTTTCCAGGTGCTGAGCATTAAGACAAGGCAGAGGTAAGCTGTCCAAAACCCCACAAGCCAAAAAGGGTTGTGAAGTCTGGTCAGACAGCAGCTGTGCTACTGAGGGGCTTAGTTCATCCAATGGCTTGGTCATAAAAACTGAAGGCAGATAAAGGGAAAGGAGAAGTGAAATAAAGAAAGAATTATAAAGAGTCGTAGTGAGTCAGGCCAAAGGATTGTTCAGGATCCTGTGTCTGAGACAATCCAGTTTCAGCTCTTTAGAGAACATGCACAGGGGAAAATCAGGAGCAGAAATGATCCCTCTCCCAAGGACTGAAAATCCTCTGCCCTCCTTCCTCAGTATATCCTTGCAGATTTCCTGCAATCTTTGCTGAAAGATTTCCCGAGTCACATACTGAAACCACATCCTTCTGTTTAACAGCCTTTGATGGAGGCGAATCCATAAATTTGTCTAATCATATTTTTAATTCGTTTATGCTTTCAGCTTCCATGGCCTCCTGTAGCAATGAGCTCCACAATTTCATTATAGACTGCTTGAAGAAATACTTCCTTCTGTTTGTTCAGGACCTGCTGACGATTTCATGGTTGCTTGTACAGTAAGAAATAATGCCTGTAGTTCCCCAATTACATCCTTCATGCCACGTGGGGAGCTTATTTTTTATATTTTTTGTATTTTATATATTTTATATAATATATATATTTTAATATATTTTACATATTTTCTATATTATATGTTTTATATACCTCTGATTTAGTCCTCTGCTTTCCAAGGGGAACACTTCTATTTAGCCTCTCCTCGTATGGAAAATATTCCATGCTGCTGATCATTTTCAGTACTCTTCCCTGAGATTTTTCTAGCTATATTTAAAAAAAAAAATGTCCATGAGGAAGTGGGAAGAGGTCAAACTGCTTGCACAATGTAAGGTGTGGGTACACTGGGGATTTGGTGCTGCAGTGAGATGGTTTTTTTCTCTCACCCTTCAGTGGTTATTAAATTTTTGTCTGTTTCTTTGGGGTTTTTTTTCATTGCTCCCAAATATGGACCTGATATTTTCATTGAATTATCCACAATGACTCAGATAATTTTTCTTGAGATGTGATAGCTATTTTGGAGCTCATTGGTGCATATCTACTCATGCCTGTTCCTCCTCCAGCTATCAACGTGGAGTTTGATATTTACAGTTCCATGATCCAGTTACTCAGATTTTATGAGGTCCCTTTTGCAACTCTTTGCAGACAGCTTTAGTTCTTATTCCACATAATTTGTAGTCCTTGTCACTGTTCTCTGTTTTCCACATCATTTATGAGTATAATGAGCAGGACAAAGCCAGCACTTGTCCCCCCTGATTGTTACTGAGAGGATCCATCCCTTGAACTCTCTGCCCTCTCTGCCTCCTCTTTCCAGCCATCATTTCCCACTCTTTTGCAGCTCACTGAGCCTCCCCCCACTTCCCTCCCTCATGCCAGCTTGCTGATTCTTCTCTCAACTCTGAATCTGTGCTGCAGCTCTGCTGTGACAGAAATCCTTCCAGCAACTCATGTGCTCTGGTTTTGGAGGCTCTGCTCTTCAGGGGAGTGTGGAGGCTGCCTGGATTTATCACAACTGTCTTTACAGGAGCTTCATCCATCTCCTCCAATCCTGGTGAAACAGCAGACAAAAAAAAAACAAAACAGGAGCAATAGGATCGAACCCACATAACCATCTTTTGAATCCAGCTGCAACCCCAAAACTCTAGAGATTAAAATGGTGTGTAAACTAATTCTAAAAAAATTGTTGCTTTCTGCCTGGCTTCCACCCAGCTTGGACCTCTGGTATCTCCTGTGATGACTGAGAGTCTAGAGGCATTAAAATCACACAGAAAGACCAAATTGGTTTTCCAAGGGTATTGTCAATACCAGACCTCATTGCAGTCAGTGAGAAGGGACTGTTTTGCCCATTGAACCAGAATTTAGAAGCACATTGCACAGTTTGCTGCTTCCCATCCACACATCACCAATTTCTGATTTGTCTCTCACACCATAACCTCATAAACAGTCCTCAGGGACACATGTAGTGCAGGCAGATTAATTTGGCCATAACTTTGAGTGGAAGAGATCAGGACAGTTTGGGCTGTGTTTGATGGATCTGGGAAGGGAAATCAGCGTGGCCATTCCTTCCCCTGCAGCAGGAGCAGCATTGTCTGAATGCTCCTGTGCCCTCTGTCACTGATTTGGTTGAGGCAGCACTGCACTGTATTTTCACTAACATCTATAAAGACTTCTGAGATGTCATTGTTTCATTGGAAAGCTGAAGACTTCACTTGATCACGGTTTCATTACAGGGTCTCACACAGGTATTACCAGCCCCAGCCCCCCTCTAAATCCCCTTGAAATAAGTTTTGAGATGTTTCAAATACACATTCCATCAAATACAAGGGAAATTTTGGATTCCCTCTTTTATAATTCTATTAAAAAAGTGATCAAATTTCCCTGGCAAAAGAGAATCAGTCACACTTGATCCTAGTTCAATATGCAGAGTTTCATTATCGTAGCCAAATTTATTATCTTTCTCATCCTTCCTCCTCTATTTTTTTTTCAGCATGTCCCTAGAAATGAGAGCTAGTTTTAGATGGGAAAAGCAGACTCCTGAGTCTGTCTTTATTACCTCAGTGGCAGCACAGTCCTAGATTCTTCACACTGCAGGAAGCTGCTGGGGCATTGGGTGGCTTTTTAAAATTATCCTTAGTGGTTGACCTGTACCAACACCAAGTAGTGAATTAATTCAGCTCAGTCCTCTGCTTTTGAAGTCTTGAGGCTCAGAGCTTGTCCTCCAAACAAGACAGTCAAAAAGGCTTTATTCACTACATGCCACCACCATTGCAGTACAGTACATGCACTTCCTCTGTGGATTTATTCATGGATGTCATAAATCAGAGACTATTTTGGCATCCTGTTATTTTTAAATACCTGAGTATTTCTGAAATCAGATTTAATGCAAAATTTAGTTCTAGTTTGGCCCTGGCCTAGCATGTCAGCCTCTTTCATGGTTTCCCTCATTGTTTACAAACATTGATTTAAAATGGCAGCCTGGAAATTTGGAGGAAATTACTCACCAGTATGGCTTTGAATTGTTAAAATTACATGTTTCATGGCAGTAAATCCAGTGTGCTGGGCTGCAAACAGCAGAGTGTTATGACTCTATTTCTTCCAGCACAACTATTTAACATGCTTATCTTTTTCTCCTAAACATGTAGAGCTTTTGTCAGGAGATTACCTTATCCTCATAGACAATTGAACCTAAACACCTAAGTTATTTTTCGTATTCTTCTCTAGATTTCACATTTGCTTCTATCTTTGTTTTCCATTAAATATTTTTGTTTTCTTCCTTCAACATATAAAATGTAGGAAAAGCAAATAGATTTTGAGAATTCCTTTTGGCTTTTCTCCTCTGATTGTGGTTCCCCTCAGATTCCTCCTGTTCAGTTCTCCCTCAGTTTATTGTCTCACAGCCACAACTTTTCTCCATCACTCTGGTAAAATGGTTTTATCCACAATTTGTAATCCTTTGTGTTCCCTCTGTGCTGTTTAATTCCCCAGAGCTGTAATGAGAGAGAGCCCTCATCACCTAGGCACTATATATAAGTTTATATACAATTCATAAATATATAAGTAAGGACTATACGAGAAAATATCCATCAATCCCAAGCATTCTTCTTCAAACACTGGAAAAACAGGAACATAATCCTTGCACTGCAGAAACAAACTTCAGCCTAAGCCTTATCTAGAAAGCTAATTAGATTCTGAAGTAGAGAACTGGTTCATAAAAAAAGCTGCTAATTAGCATGTCTTTCCATCTTTTACTCATCTGTTGGAATTAATTTACTCAGTGGGAAGCACAAGCAAGAAAAAAGTCTCATCAGCTGAATTCATTAAGTCTGCTGTCCCTCGTAACCCCAGCAGGCATTTTCTCTGCTCACATGTGAGTGTTGCTGTCAATAGCAAACCAGCCTTCCTTATTGTTGCTCCACTGGGTTTTATTAAGTGTTTAGTTCAGTGAAATAAACAATTTGAAAAACAGCTGGCCCAAGATGTGCTCAAGAATGTGATGCTGTACTACAACCAACATTCTGGGGAAGCCACATTTCCCTTCTTCTACAGGAAGCCAAGCACCTGATGCTGTCAGTGTTTGTGTTTCTTCCAACAGACAAATTCTCCTCTTCCTTGTACTGGCTGGAAATTCCCTGCTGAGACACACACCCACGACTTACCCTGCTCTGGGAATGAACAGTGACTGGCATTAGGCTATGTGGACCCCATGTGTGGGTTTTGCTTTTTCTGGAAGCTTTTCTTGCTTTGTTTTGCTTTTTTTTGGGCGAGGGAGGGGGGTGATGGAGATGATGTTTGGTTTCTGCTCTTTCTCCAGTTGCATCTAAAAGAGCACAAGAGATCCAGGTCCAGCTCTGATTCTTGATAGTACAAGGGGAAATGGTCTTGAGCTGCACCAAGAGACCATTTTCATCATCAATTCTAATTTTTGACACACCCTCCTTAAGTTGTTGCATGTTCTTATTAATAGATTCTGAGTAGTCAAATAAATTCATTCAACACATCCCTTTAAAATCTCCACACCCATGTCCATGCACTAATAAAATAAATAATTAATTGCAGATTGAATTAAAGAAGTATGAATACACCAATTAATCTGATTTTTGTATGTGGAGTGGTAGGGAGAAACATCCTTGACCAAAGATTGATCCTTCCCTGTATAGTTAAATTTGGTACGAAAAAATCATGTTTACAGAATCAAAGATGTCCAATTCTTCAGGTTCAAAAGGTGCCTTGAGAAGGTGAGGAATTGGATTTGATATGAGATTGGATATTAGGAAAAATTTCTTCACTTGAAGGATGGTTAAGCATTGGAACAGGCTGTCCTGGAAATGGTGGAGCCCCCAGAGCTGGAAGTGTTCACAAAGTGAGTGTATGTGGTCACAGTATGGTTTAGTGGGAGCTGAAGCTTGATGATCTTGAAGGTCTTTTCCAGTGATTTTTTCTGGTTTTGTTCTATCACTCTATCATATTCTGTCTTTTAAATTATTTTATTCTATCATTCTCTTCTATTTTCTTATAAATAATGAGAGAAGGGGTAAGATGAAGGTCTGGAAAAGGTGTTTACATGAACTTTTCAACATCAGACGTCACACAAAAATAGAAGCATCAGAGAAAAGCATTTTCTTCACTCCAAAAATGAAACACTGGAGTGTCCTGAGCCCTCGTGTCTAGTTCCTATATCCTGCCCAGAAAGACTGGTGTATTATATTGCTAAAATAATTTCCCAGAAATGTGAGTGCAGCCCTTCAGCCACATTTTTGAAATCATAATCTTTCTCCCAGAGCATCTGAAGAGAATTGTCAGCACTCCTGATACTCAGGGCTCCACTGGCTGACACCTCTCCTGATGGAATCATTCCCCATTTCAGATGGACTCAGTCACTTGGGCTTCTCAAAATCCTCCTTTGCCTTGGCAATATCAGTACCTCAAGCTGTCAGAGCACTTCATAACAGAAACTCAAACATAATCCTTTTGTCCTGGAATATTTTTACCTATGGCTATACAAGAGGAATCAAAGACATGTCTCTTTGCTGCTCCTTTTCAAAAGAAATACATCAATTGTGGTCCTCAGGACTGGGCTGGAATTCTTCACTTTCATTTTTTTTCCTTTTTTTTCAAATTAACTATAACTCAAAGATAAAACCTTAATTTCTTCTTTAAAAAATAAACTTGTTTTATGATAATACAAGCTGATCGTCTCTCAGTCTTCCTTTGCCTGAAGTATAGCATTGTTTAGCAGCCTTCAGGATGTTCCATTAACTTATTAATTCACAATATTCACTTAGATTATTAATTCTGTATTTCTAGTAATTTTGAGTTCTTTAGACTGTGTTATAACTATTTTACAGTGGGGACCTGGTGACAACTAAATATTATTTCCTGTTAGATTATTTCAAAAATGGCCTTATGTTTTGGAAGTTTTCAATATTTATCTTTTGAAGGGCTTTGATATATTAAGCTGTTCAAAACTCTAAATTGTGGGGTGGGGGGGGTTCTCCTCTATCACAATTATAAGTCAAAAAGCAAATTCATTCCATTTCCTGCCTTCAATTTGCAGCTCATGGCTTTGAACAAGAAATGTATTCCTTGGGCAACATAAAGGAAAAATAATTTGCACAATTAATTCAGAGAGGTAACACAGTCAGATGAGACTTTGAAACTTCCAGGTTTTTGCTCTCCTACATAAAATCCACAGGTTAATGTAATATCAAAGGGTCACTGAGAATACCACTATTTTCTCTTGCATTCACTAACTTTCTCTGCTCATTGGGATTAAAATTTGCCATTCGTCTTTGGATCTGGAATTTCCACTACCAGAGGCTTTTAAAAGCAGGTTACAGAAACAGGTCAGGGAGATGATTTGGAAAAAAATCCATTCTGCCTTGGAGTGAAGGGGTGCTTTCCCAAATGCCTTGGTAGTCTTGTTTCTCTGATGCAGGCCAAAAATATTAATGAAAAAAAAAAGAAATACAAGAGAAATAAAAATATTCTTTTTAAGACTTCCGTAAGCTGGTTATGTAGGAGTCCATTACATGCTCAAAACAATGATTTAAAGTATTCTTGTTCTGCAAATCACATCAGCAGTTCTCTTCATTAAAAGATACAAATAGCTTAAGGAAGATTAGCTGATATCAGATCTTGAGTGCTTTTCTGCCAGAATGATAGGACAGGGCTTGGGCAGGTTTTTTTTTTCCATACAGACAGGACTATTAAGGTATTATTTAATCCTGGAAAGCTGAGGGCACTTGTTCCAGTCCTGCAGGTTTTCAATTTCCATTGTGCCTCAGAGAGGCAGAGAGGTGCTGCTCACCATGGAAGAACTGCAGGAAAAGAATTCCTCAGGTGAGAATTCCTCACTGCATTTCTTTGTTGCTCTCAAGGGCCATAAATGGTAGACAAAATACTCAATGCAACTTTTTTTGAGGTTCACATTTCCTAGAGACCTCTGGTAGCTGCCATTGCAGTGTGACTGCAGCGTTTGCTCAAGAACTCTCCTGGCTGCTTTTGTTTGCCACCTTGGAATAGAGGGTCTTGATCCCAGTGTATCCAGGCTCTGGGAAAGGATTATCCATAAGAATGAAGACTGAAATGATTCTTCCACACCTGTTCTGACAGTTGGGATTCATGTCCTGTGATAAAGCCAGAAAAAGGGAAGAATCTGACCAGAATCCAGCCTTCAGTGGGGACAAAACTGGCATCATTCCATGGGATTCAGTGGAGCTACAGGAGTGCACAGAGAATGAAAATGAGGGCCAAAATTAAAGCTTTTTGTGGATGACCCATCCCTGGAAGTGTCCAAGGCCAGGTGGGCTGGGACTTAGAGCAGTTTGGTCTAGTGGAAGGTGTCCTGCTCATGGCAGGAGGTTGGATTGGGATGGTCTTCAAGGACCCTTCCAACCCAAATTATTCCATGATTCTGTGATTCACAAGTCTGTAATGACACCATGTCCCATGGGAGATTTACTTTCGTTCCAGTGAAGCTTGTTCAGGCCTTGGATGAAAAGAAAGATAAACAGGATGGAGACAAAGACAGTGATGTTTTTCAAAGTACTGGTACAAGCACAGTTTCTTCTTTTATAAAATTTGGAAATATTCTTCACCACTAAGATGAGAAGCACACTCAAATTCCTATATATGCAGGTCCTCTTTAGAAAGCTTGGAGAATTTTGTTCCCCTCCATCTTGGAGAAATTATTTACTTTACCATTCATAGGGTTTGAAAAATTTAAATTGTAATCTTTAAAGGATTTAGTGCATTGGATATCTTTGATAATTTACAAGGAAGGATAAAGCTGGAATTAGTGAAAAGCATTACTTTGGATTTCTTTTTCCTGACTGTCCAGGACAATACCAGGATGAAATTTCACAGGTGCTGATTTCTAAGCTGATCCTGCTGATCCTTAGATCAGATTAATGGTACAGAAGGACTCATTAATTGTTTAATTATTAATTAATATAATCAAGATAATTCTATTATTTTATTGTGTATAACGATATATTTTTCTATATAATTATATAGAATTATATTATAATTAATATAATACAATCATTAATGATTAGTGGTGCACTGACACAGCACAATCCCATTGATGCTGACAATATTTCACAAGCATTTTGCAGTACATTGGCCAACCTAAAACTGCAGTGGCTGGACATTGCTGCACCTTTCCTTGTCATACTCAAAAGTCCTCTGCTACCAGCTGTAATTTTCTGTAGCTTTTTATATGCTCCTATTCAATTCATTTCAGCATCCTCCAGTGAGGGTCTGTCAGCAGTGAACAATCAGGTTTGGTTTCCTGTTCACAGCTGAGATTGTGGCCTTCTTTACTGGATCTCTGACAAAATAAGTGAACACACCATCACAGTGTTTTATGAGTGCTGTAGACCAAGGAAAAATCCCTTCTTTAGGCCTTTTCTCTGTCTCATCTACTTGATAAATCCGTGGTTCATGTTGGTTAATTTAGGCAGAACACTACAGCAGGAGCTCAGGCTGAAGCAGTTTGCTGTGGATGGCCCTTTATCCCTTTCCTGAGCCAAAGGATTCTAAGATGGGAATACCCATTGTGCAGCTGTAGCCCATACACCCCTGGTGTGTCAGAGCTTTTAGCTCTATTGAAGTGCATATTGCTGGGCCATCAGCTTTTAATTAGGTAATTCAAATAATTCTGTGGGCATAACTTCATTACTTACTACTCAAGAAGTCTGTGCCGTTTGCAGATTTAATTGGCAGGGACCTATGCTCCCATTTGGACGGTCAATAAGATGATTAGATGGCTTTATTAAATTGATCAATAATCCTTAAAATTATTTTCCCCCGTTTCAAGATATGCTGTTAAGTCAATTTCTTATACCATTAAATTGTGCCCTGCAAATTCTATTTTATTCTACCCTGCTTATTTTCGTACATTTGGGTTCATAATTTGTGTGTGTGTGTTCTTTTCCCCTTGCAGTCTGTTTGTAAAAACGTTCCTCTGTAGCTACCTAGCTGATGGTTTCTGGACAATTCCCTGCTTCCATTGACATTTTCCATTTCCAAGCTACTCTCCCTGTCAAAATTTATGTCCAAAATTGCTGTGAGCTCTGGGACAGTGACCCTAACAAAAACTTGGCATGCATCCATTACTGCATAGTGATATTTTTTGTTTGCATAAAGCCAGCATGCCAGGACCATGAGTCACTAGGCAACTGCTAATTTATAGATCAATGCTGATCTCATTTCTTTCTGCCTGTGAGTATGACACCCAGCCCAGAGCTGGCTGAAGAAGTTACTGCAATAATAAAACATTCTGTAAGTGATGTCTTACCTATTGTTTTTAGAAGCACTAGGGAAGCTTTATTGGTTTGTTCAGGGGGGGGTTTAATCTCCTTACAGAGAGCAGCTATGCCCAAAGTAATCTGAGATAACTCACCCTTCCTGTGTGCTTTTGCAGGTACATGAGAGGCAGCCCCATTTCATGTGGGCAAGTGACAGACTTGACACAAAACACTTTTACCCCGTTGAATCCTGAAGATGAGGCTGTAACTACATTGGGATATTGCCACAGTGCTCCCTAAATAATATCTATTTTTGGCAGTGCCAAAACCAAGCAAGTGCTCTCCTCCCCTGATGACATCTGTGCCCATGGCTCATGGGATTCGTGTGAACGCACTCACTTGTATCACTAGTCCTGCATCAAACCCTCAAAGTCTTGTTTTGATGCCTTAGGATTTAGCTTTTATATTTTTTTCAGATCCTGTACTGCTTTAGGTGTGTGACTCTAAAACTCCATAGCCTGTCAGTTACTCTTCCATTTTATCCAGACACAACAATTCCTCTGAAACTCAAGGACACCTTATTGTCTCAGGCCCCTAGAGATGCAAACAGCAGTGAATTGGAGGGGCAAACTTGGAGTAAATTATTTCATTACCTGAAACTGTAATTGGAGGATTAACCCCTGCTATGTAAATGGACCAAACTTGTAACTATATGAAAAACTGGTGACTGTTGTCCACCTTGGGTGTAGCCCCTTGGAGGATTTTGACTGCCCAAGGTGTACCTGGTGAAGGTCTTCAATAAATACCTGCTTTTATTCTCTTAATTTTGTCTAGCCTCTGTTTTAGGCAGCCACTCCACTGCATCAGTTTCAGTAATATTTTTTTTGACCTCAGTGAGAGTAAGGACTCTGCTCACTGATGGAGGTGTCAGTGTAAGTAGTCAGTTTTCCAAATGTTGCCTGTGCTCATCCTGTTTCCAATCACAGCTGAAGGGGTGATATTACCCAGGTAGTGTCTGTAAATCTATTATTTTAAATGCTTATAAGATATAATCTCGTTTCATATCAAAATACTTCTACTGCTAAAATTATTAGGGAAAAACCACCCAATCTAAAAACTGTCTCATATATCTTACATGATACTGAAAGCTAAATGGTAACAGTTCTATTAAGGTCAAGGCACAGAGAGCCCAGTTTCTGAAATGTAATCTCTCTTAAACATTAACATGAGCTCTATCATGACTGCTTCTTGCCATTTAATCTGACATTTCATCTAAACACACACTGGTTTGCAGAGATGACTCCAGAAGCACTTGGATTAATAAACGACACTGTCAGAAATACCCCAGTGATACAAAGCAGAAGCTGACAAAAGGCCACACATAGATTACAAACAGGTTTTTTTTTTGAGGATGGGGGACCCTTCTACAAAAAAATGCAAGGATGATTGTTTAGCAATGTCAGTGAAACCATCAAATATCAACACCAAGGGAAGGCAGAGACAGAAACACTTGTCTGTGACACGCAGTGATCCATGAGAATCTGGAGAACATCAGTTTCAAAAGTTTCCATGGCAGTCAGCAGAAGTACAAGGACAATTCCAAAAGTAAATATACAGCAGCAAAGCACCATCAGCACTTGAGCAGTTGCTTTCACTGCTATGAAATTATTTCAAATTACAGTAAAAGGCATTAGGAGAATTAGAGCAGAATGTGCCATAGCAGAAGGTGAAAGATAACACTCAAAGTGATTAATTCAGCCTGAGATAGGTTTGAAAATCCTTTACATTGAAAGAGAAACCTAGCAACTGCTGCCAGCCATTTAAAAAATACTGTACATGCAAATATACATTTTAATGGCTTTATAAACCACCCCAAGATTATCTAGCAGTAACATTAGCAAGCTTTTCATGAGCAGGGTTAATGATTAATATTGTAATGCTGCCCTGTATGTTTGCTGCAGCTAAAGAGATTAAGAATATTAGGCACTCAGATTTGAGGCTGCCAGAGCAGGTCGCTCTGAGATGATTCAGTTGCCTAGAAAGGGCCAAGGTGTTGATTTGTGCAATAATTCCCTTCTGGTAAGACAGGAGTGCTTTCCAGTCAAGCAGAAATCCCTATACCCAAATTAGATCATTTGGCTTTCCCCACTGCCAATACTGAGTCATCCCCTCAGACACACAGAAACAAAAGCAGTTCCAATTTACTACTGCTGGTACCAATGAATCTCTGAATTTGGATGTCACGTCCAGTTTTAATGCTTGTTCATTCAATTACTGTTTAAAAATATCAAACAGACCACAAAATGGTATCGGTTGGCCTTGTTGCAAAAACTAATTTAGAGAGAAGGTCGTCCCTAAGGTTCTTTGTCAATGGGAAAAGAAAGAAAATAGGAGTAAATTGCTGTCAAGGAGAAAAGAAAGAAAAGAATTTGCTAGGCAAGATCCTCTTCTTTGCAGGAGGTGGTGGAAAGGGAACAGAACATTTAAGCAAAATTACATTAAAATATCTCCAAAGAAAGCTCAGAATAGACGATTGTTTTGGTGCTGTTTTTCTTGAATTAGAAAATGGGTACAATTTTCAGATTATTAACTTTTTTATTTTTAAATTTCAAATTATTCCATTATGTACTTGCCATGACATGTTAATTCAGGAGAACATATTTGGACTCATAGACTTGTTACAGGCTTCTGCTAAAAGAAGCAGCACATTTCAACATAAATATATATATATTTGTCCTTGAGTAAGTGAAATGAGGCACCTCTAGATGCGAAGTCCAAGATCAAGCCAAAATATCTTTTGCAAGAGAGAAACGTGGAAGGTTCTGCTTTATGTGGACTTGGAGGGACATCTTGTGACAGGAAAAAGCAGTGCAAACAACGAGCTGCAGACAGAGGATCCACCTTGGCAGAACGGCAGAAGCTGCTTGAGCAGTTTTCACCCTCTCCCCCAAAAATGTTTAAAAAAAATTAATGCAAAGACTTCAACAAAATGTTTTTCCAATTTTCAATAAAGTTAACTTCTGTACTCACAGACCAGAACATCTCTGATGACATTTGTTTCAGTGAGGATCTGATTTTCTGCCGAGCAATCTTACGTCTGGGAAATGTGCAGCTGGTCTTACTGCAAGAAAATGAGGGGGGAAAAAATCCCCACGAAACACATAGTGATTTAATTATAATTGATCTTACATTGATAGAATTATTCCAGTGTAAATGGCTCAGTGAGAACTTCTCTTTTTGGTTTGACAATGGTCTATTTTAGCTGAGGCTCACATTGGTCACTGATTTCAGCTTCAGTAAACTCGTGCATCTTAATCTCCATTTCCCTCCCAAGGATAACCTGCCCCACAGACAGGACACCCTCCCATGGCACAAGGCAGAGGAAAATTCCCTAACCCTCTTTTTTTGACACTCCACAACCCACTTTATCAGCCCCACTCCACCACTCTAGGAGGAGATGTCACTGCAGCTCAGATTTTCAGCCCAGCAAAGGGATGGGGAAGGTCTCCAAGGTGTTGCTGTCAAACTGTTGGCCAAGCAAGGCTGAGGAGATTAAAAAAACCCAACAATTTTCACTGTCCCGTTAGGGCTGGAGCACTGCTCCCATGGAGAGAGGCTGGAAGAACCAGAGTACTTCAGCCTGGAGAAGAGAAGGCCCCAGGGAGAGCAACATGACTTGGCCAATCTGCAAAAGTCAGGTAAAAATAAATCTGTGAGGGGGAAGAATCTGAACCTGTAGGAGGAAGAATCTGGACCTGGAGGAAGAATCTTCTCTGTATCTTCATTATCTGAACTGAAAATTCACTTTATGATAATGAAGGTGGAGAGATATGTCCAGAAATGTGAGACAGGCTTTGAGTACAGTTATCTCTCAATTATTTACTCTTTATTTACTGAGTCCAATGGAAGGACAAGTGGGTGCAATTCCTCATCCTTTCCTATGAAGGTGATCAGAAGAGCTTATATTATACAAATCTCTGGATGTTTAGAATCTCCCAACCACCAGCCACCATCATACCCAACTCCAGGGAGATCTTAAATATCATTTCAGTGTCTCAGAGACCTACAAGAGAGCTGGAGAGGGGCTTTTGACAGGGCTTGGAGTGACAGGACAAGAGGGAAAGGCTTTAAACTGACAGAGAGCAGGGTTATATTAGATACTAGGAAGAAATTCTTTACTGTCAGGGTGGTGAGGCACTAGCACAGATTGCCCAGAGAAGCTGTGGCTGCCCCATCTCTGGAGGTGTTCAAGGCCAGGTTGGATGAGGCTTGGAACAACCTGATCTAGTGGAAGGTTTATTCAGGATGTAGTTTATAGTGTGGGTAGTACACCATGAAAGTGGAGCAAAAGGGAAAAAAACCCTCCTCTAAGAATCCCACTCATTGCTAATAAGTGTTAATTCTAAAGATTAACCATAGCAGCTGTGTGATTACTTCAAAACATTCTGGCAGAAGTTTTTATACTCTCAATTATATTCTGGTAGATTTTTTCACACATGCAAAGGGGCTTTTATTGAGGTTTTTTTGGGAATTATGAGCTCTTTGTGGTTTGTTTTTACTTCATCTTTATGCTTTGTGTAAATACATCTTACTGAGACCAGGGATAAATGAGTGCAATTCCTCACCCTTCGTTATGAAGGCAGTCAGAAGAGGTTTTACTATAGTCTTTTCTGGACCTTTGGAATCTAAGAAAGAAAAAAAAAGTTTACTAAAAAGGCAGTGTAATATTCCAACCAATGTCAAATTTCTTTTATTGTGATTTCCATTGTAATTGTATTACAATATAATAATAATCAACAATATAATAATAATCAACACAATGATTGAAAATTATTTTTTGGAAAAATGTTTCAAAATAATTGTAAAATAATTTCTTTTAGATGGAAGGTGCATTTTGGGGCGTGGTATAAAGTACTCCTGTAATACTTTGCAAATGTGCTTTGGGAGCAGAAAAAGAGCTACTTAATTGCTATATACTAAACAGGGCCAAAATTGCAAACACTGCACATTTTAGTGGAGAGAAAGTTTTAAAAGGCACATCTGATGTTAATCAGCTTCCTTTGATTGGCTGTAATGGCACTCAGACATTCTATGCATAATGCATTTTTTACAGCATAGACATAAATAGAATAATATTTGCATTTCCAGTACAGATGTAATGGATCATCTTATGAGGACATTGATCAAGAGGGACTAAAGAGAGAATTGGTATTCTCAGATTATGCCAAGTTTGGGTGCACAAAATACTCCTCATATATACATATACATATACATATACATATACATATACATATACATATACATATACATATACATATACATATACATATACATATACATATATATATATTGTATATATATATAATATATATATATATATTTAAATATATATTATATATATAGTGTATACTTTTGGATAAAGTATTCCAAAGGTTTAAGACCCACCTGTTGCCCAAGGAGCTGTGGATTCCTGTGCTGCTTAATGGGAAGTTAAATATGAGTATCCTTTTATACAATTTCCAGCATCTTACAACAATAATCATATTCTTTCAGAAGCACTCATTTCTTCTGTTCAAGGAAGAAGGCATAGTTCAAAGCAATCAGGATCTGGCACTGTTTCACTGAAGTATTGAAAAATCTCATTTTATATATGGATCAAATATTATTTATTAGAGGGTTCTGTAATTTAGAACCACTTCTTGGATTTTTTCTCTCTCATTTCAAACAATATTTTAAAAAAATTAATTGATCTGAAACCTTCTGCAGGAAACTGGTTAGATACAAGACACTTAAATGAAAAGAATACTTTATTTTAAAATATATAATTAATTATCTTGAATTGTTGTAGCTGCTGCTACTTTGTTACCTTGATTGAAAAGCTTTCTCAGAATTATGCACAGAGGTTGGTATCCCAAGTTATTTGGAACTACCTAACAACTTTCTGTACAAGTTATTAACATTTTGATTTAAAAAGTGACATTTTGTTTTCAGTGCTGCCAAGTAATAGTTCTTCTGAGAAAACAGAAAATACATGGTCTTCAAAAATGTGTAAATTTGCAAAAGATTTATTGTTATTGCAATGAAACTTCCAGGATTGAAAATCTGGAAGCTCTAAAAAAGTTCAACCTACTTTGGTGAAAATTAACCTGATGAAGAAAATGGACGTGAGCTTCATATCCTTTTTAGGAATTCTTTTCTTCTAACTGGTATAATGTATGGTATTTAAATAATATGGTATATAAATGTGTCTAATAAGCAGGGAACTTACAGAACTGTTGAACAACAACAAGGAAAAATTGTAACTTTAATTTATAAGAATTAAGGCCGAAACATCATTTGGATTTGCTTAGCTGTCAAAGTTTCCTGCATATACATAAGTAGTTAACTTCCAAATATTTTCTGAGATTCTTCCTAATAAAAAGGGTTTTTTCACTTTTCTTTTACCTGCAGATTTTTGTCTCAGTTTCACTATTATGTGAAAAGATTGCTGTGTGGGTTGTTGTTCTTGTTTTCTTTTGTTGTCTTGTTTTGGGGGGTTTTGTTGGGTTTGGGGGTTTTTATGTCTGTTTGGAATTTTTTTTTTATTCTTGCATAACTTGGAAACATAAACTCCTTTTCAGAAGGAAGTTTTATCCTGTCTTTTTCTTAGGCTCTTATATATCAAATGATCTCCTATGAAAAATTATTTTCCCCCCATGCTAACCTTTGAATTGGAAGCTGGTCCAGAACCAGCAAGAGCTCTGTGATGGAAAATTTGGCAGATAAAGGGAGAAGAAGTGTGTGAATGCCTTTTTTCTAGCAGAAGACCATGTGGCTTTCTGGATTCCCTGACTCTTCACACCCCATCAGGGAGATGGAATTGTTGCAGCTTAGTCCCTTTTCCCTTGGGAGAGAACGTGGGAAAAAAGGCAGAGGGAGATACTGATACCAAAACAAAAGCAGTCAGAGCAGGAGATGCTGATAAGGGTGAATGAGATCAAATCACTGTGAACCTTCAAACCTGTTACAAAAAAATAAAAAAAAAAAAAAGAAAAGAAAAAACAAGGAGAGATAAATTGGAGCATGATGACAAGTAAGGAAAGAGAAGACTGAGAAATTAGAGCTGGCAAAGTACAAGTGTAAAGGGAGCAGAGCATTTCCAGAAATGACGCTTTACCAGCAAGGACACTGCAAACAGAAGTGGCACCTCACTGCAAAGAACTGCAGTGTCATCGTGGAGAGAAATGATTGACATCAGTGATTTAGTTCTCATGATTTCCCTCAGGCCAAGACGTGGGCTGCAGCCAAAAGCTAATGAGCACTCCTGACACGAGGCATGATCTCTGAGGTTCCTCATGCCCAGCTGTGAAAGTGTTTATTTTCATCGTGGTATCATTTACAGAGGCTTTCCAAGCTAATCCCCTCTTGGCAAAATGCATTCTCTCTTTCCATGTCAAAAGAAAGCTATAGTTCACTACAGAGGCCAACATTGTTTAGACTCCAGTCAAATTTGTTTTTACATTTGAATGATCTGCCTGTTAGCCTGCAGGCTCCTCAGCATTTGCAGTGCTATATTCGATTAAAACTGTATTGTTTAAAACATTCACAGGGCTTACATACTCTGCAGAATTTGCAAGAGGTCAGCCTCACTGGGAACTTAGGAAAAATAGGAAGGTGGTACCAGTCTCACATTTTTATCGTGATCATTCTCATTATTACCAAGGATTTCTGTAAATGGTTTCATTTTTCTCTCATTCTAATAAAAATTTCCTACCAACTTGTACAATTTGGAATCATATCCAAAATACACCACCCTGAGCATCCCAAAGTCTGTGTCAAAACTCCCCAGGCCTCATGTTTGTGTACTCCAGACTCCTCCCCATAGATGAAGTCATGTCATAAAGGACAGAAAATACATAGCAGTGGGATTTGTTCATATACTTATTTTTAATTTTCAGTGCCTTTAGTATAAGGGGCACTTAATTTAAATGTAAATCAAGACTTCAGTTGTAAATAGAAATGTAAATAATGTCTGGATTTCTAGGCAGATTTTAGAGAATAAAATATTTTTTCTTAGTTTATCTTCATCTATAACAAAAAAAAAATCTTCCAAATGCTATCCATACATTTTGAGTGGAAATAGAAAACATTTAATAATTATTACATTTATGATGTCACTGTTCAATATTCTTCAGCAAAATAAACAACCAAATTTCTAGAACACTTCATGTGTTGCAAGGGAGCCATTTCCAGTTTCAGTTCTGCTGGATTCATAACTATTTGAATGAAATTCCTCAAGCCTCAGGTAGGAGCTTTGACCAAAGGGCTCTTAAAAGGAACTGCATCAAAACAGGAGTCTTTGCACATAAGGACACAGAAAATCTTGCTGGTTACACAAATAGGACCCCTAAAAGTTCTTTGATCAAGAGTCAATAGATTTTTTTTGAGTGAGGGTGCACGGACCAAGGACTCTGATGCAGACTCCTGACATACGTGGATCAGGTTATTACCTAGGTTATTATCTAGGAACCAGAAATATGCTTCAGTCACCTCACGTCTTTGTCAGAAGTGCCTATAGAAACTGCATATTTGAGCATTTCAAATGATATTCACATTGAGAAATATAGTGGAATCATCTAACACTTTCAGATTTACCAAAAAAAAAAAAAAAAAATCCAGACAACAAACAAACCTTCCTGTAATCATTATTTTCTCTGAATTTGTAGTTTACAGAAAATCAAAATTATGTCAATTGTCTGTTGTTGTTGTTGTTGTTGTTGTTGCTGCTGTTGTTGTCGTTCCAGGTAGAATTTTACAATATTTCAAAGTGGAAATGCAGAAAAGTTTTATTTTGGCAGTACAGTTCTTATTGGCATAATTGGAAACAGTGGGAAACTCCCACTTTGAAGAAGACTTATTAAAAAATCCATGGTAAACTTTTACAGATACTTCAAACTAGAAGCTGTTTCTTATGATTCCAAGTTAATAACTTTTAACAAGACAAATTTATTACAAGGATCTGGAGTTTTTTGAAGCATCAGGCTCCATTTAGAGACAGCTGGCAGGAAAGGAAACACTCCCTCTCCTTTCCTTCTCTTGGTGGGAGCTGAAGCTTTGAGCCCACAATGACTGATTTTTTTGCTGCCTTTCTCTTCTCTTTCTATATATGAAGGTCTTGATTTTGAAGAGGAAATATAAAAGAACAAGCAAGCCATCCAACTGCTTCATAACAACAGCAATTTGATTATTCTAAGTTCCTACAGATCCTTTCTTGTAGGGAAGCATTGGAAGTCACTTACATAACCTTTGTATGAACAACCTTGACGCTTGGTTGAGGGGAGATTCAAATTTAGACTGGCAGCATTTCAAGGACTGTTTTCTGCTTGACTACTCCAAGCTTGTCCACCTCAGGTGTGCCTTCTTTCCCTGTTCAGGGATGTTTGTTAGAGCTGCAGGTACTCCTGTGCTTCCAGCTTGCATTTGAGGTTGTTTATAAATAGAATTCTGCTTGCTTTTAATGCCACGCTCTCTTGAGCCAAGGATCTTTTTGTTCTGGCAAGGAGAAATTAATAAATCAGCCTTGTAGGGATGAAAGCCAAACCAAAGGGCTTTGGATGAGTAATCTTAGCACATAGCCATTTTTGAGAAAGAACATTTTTAATAGCTGCAGTAATTATTTTGGTTTTCACAGCTCATTCTTTTTAAGAAAACTTTCCATTAATTGAAAAGCTGGGGAGCCTGCTTCTTTTCTAGGGTGGTTGTCTTTTTAAGGCGACTGATTACCACAAATTCTTTAAGGAATCTTACAGAATCCGGTGGAAGCATGGGAGCTTTTTCTCAAGTTTGACTGTAGAAATTACTGTAGGTATTTTCAAACCAAGATTGGTTTAGAAGGATTTAAACAGATTGAGAATATGACACTACAAAAAGAGAAAAGGAACACTGTGTGATTAGATATTGGTATTTGGTGCTGAGCTTGGAATGCAGCCCTTGAATAAAATAAATTTATTTGGCTCCACTCAAGAGGGCAAAGTTATAATGAAATGAAACAAGGTAGAGGTAATGCTTGTGAATCTTTTTTTTTCTGAGTGGGAAAAAGAAGAAAATAATGCAGAAAGAACTGAAAAAAAAATTAATGCAAAAGGAGAAAAAATACCATTAACAACTTCCCTGCATGCATTTTTGCACATGGATTGAGTTTATGTTGTATAATTAAGTCATGATTCTCTACTGGAGACTTCAGAGTAAGCGGTATCGTGGGAATGAAATTAAAATGCATATTTAGAGTGCCCAATCAAATTCTGAGGCTGAAATTGAAAAAGTATTTCAGTAAAAAGAAGTTTTCAGTGTAACAGAGTAAGTGCCTAACTTCTGTGGGGCATTTAATGTAGCATTGGCCTGCTTAACTTTATAAGAACAGAAACATTTTGCAAAACAGCAAGTAACTGAAAATTATTAAGAAGTTTTACCCAGACAGAGGTGGCTTGAAGCCCCCTGAAGTCCCTATGGTTGGTGTTTCTGTGGCTCTTGGACTTCAGAAATAAATCAAATCCCATCCAGATACTGCATTTCATTGTATCACAGGACAGCATGTGCATGTCAGGACAGTGACAAGGTGGATTTTATCCATGCGAGTAAGTAATTTTCTATCTAAGTCTCAACTTTGATATTTTCATGATTGCACTCATTTATTCAACTGCCTTACAAAAATCATTTTCAGACTGTGATGGAGCCAAGACCTTTGTCATGAGCCTTGCCCTGAGCAGCTCACAGAGCTGTGTCACCACTGCTCTGAGGACACCTAGGTGCCCACTTGTACCTCTGAGACAGAACTGGTGAATCCATTTCTTCCTTTGCATATGTGATATTTGTGATTGCATTGTCACAATTTTAGTAAAGAAGGTGCTTTTCATCTTTCTTAAGTGCATTTACCATAAGCTTGTAAAAAAATATTTTATATGTAAGCTGAGACCTTGAGGGGAGGAAAAAGACCTTTTCAATCTTGAAAGCAAAATTGCATGTCTCTGAGGGACAGCAGGTTCTGAGCTCAGAGCATTTCAGCTGCCAAGATCAAGCAAAACAAATTCCCTGGGCTTCAGAGCATTCCCATTCAGAGATTTGGAGATTATTTCAGTTAATGGCACAATTATGTTTTGGGACTTTTTTAGAGGGTTTTCTTTTGTTTGCTTGGGGATTTGGGGTGGTGAAGCCCTGGCACAGGCTGCCCAGAGAAACTATAGGTGTTCCATCCCTGGCAGTGTTCCAGGCCAGGTTGGATGGGGCTTGGAGCAATCTGGGATAGTGGAAGGTGTCCTGAGGAAAATAAGTCGATTGGGTTTTGTTTTGGGGACTTTTTTTGGTAATACTGAACATGGACACTCCTCTTACAGGCTTATAAAGAGGCAAGAGGAAAAAAAAAAGTCTTACAAGTGTTCTCATGGTGACAGTGAAAAACAGTATTATGGATTTTGTGTTAACCACAGTCTGTTGTACTTAGCAAATGCTGTGCTATGTGTAAAGTTTGAATGGTCAGAATGTCTATTCTTGTCTTTTTCTCCTCGTTTTCTTCTTTTCCCCTCCTTCCCCTTTCTCTTTCTGTTGGAAATTGTCTCTTCACACTCACTTCTCACCAGAAGTGTTTGGGGGAACTGGTGCAGGACTAGTTTGGAAGACCCCACAGTAACATCTGCAGCACCTGTATTTACTGCCCGTGGAACAGATTGGCTCAGTGGTTTCCTGAGCCATTTTTTAAACCATTTTCATTTGTATCCATTTCAACACAACATCATTTTGCTAATACTGTGTCCTTCCTACCAGTGCTACACAGGTGTTAAATGCTAAATGAGCATACAGGAAAAAGATCTTGTTCCCAGGATCTGATCTCAGTTAATGGTCTGATTTTCTTGCACCTGTCTCTCATTCTGTTGGAATAATGACACCACAAGCTGTTTTCTTATTCATTGTTTTTTACTTTCCCTGCATGCCATCCCTTAGCATACATTTTATGATATATTTTAGGTTATTTTATAGTTATATTTTCATGCTGCTTAAATTTCCTTGTATGTTTAAGATATGGTCTCAGTCAAATAAAGATACCTGGCCCGTGCTTTAATCTTTGCAGGAGTCCAACAGGAAAAAAAAAAAAAAAAGTTTTTCTTTGCTGTAGCAGTCTAAGCTTATGTGAATAAGTCCCAAAAGAGAATTTCTGAAAGAGTAAGCTAAAGCAGAAGGCAAAACCAGCAGGGATCCTGAGAAATCCTTCAAGTATGGTGAGTAAAAGTTTGGAGAGATCTTGCAAGATATGTGCTTACACACATATCTTGTGTATGTGTGGCTGGAATAATTCCTGCTGCAGGAAGGACAGTTTGTAGATACTGTAGATGGCCATGGGGTGGCAGATGCAGCCTTGAAGAAGCTCTGAAGTACTGATGAAATCTTTCCCAGTGGCATTTTGGCATGTTAGGAAGCTCCATAAAGGGCTTTGGCTACTGGGAATAGTTCCCAGACAGGAGTTTGAAGAGTGAGGATTAACTAGATGTGTCTGATCTTTTAATGACACCAATTAGTTGTGTGACTCTGTCACTGCAGTGGCTCTGGATTGGTCCGATTTCAAACAAATCTGAAAAAAAGCAAGGAAGTCTTAAGGATAATTAAGTATTTATGACACAAATCCAAAGGATACAGGTTCCAGTCTTTCTGAAATTACTTATATTTTGGATTTCAGAGGTTTTAAATGTTAGCCAGCTACAAACGACAGATTTCACAGTGCAATCACTTTTTTTTCCTGCCAAAGTATATTTTTTTAATTAATAAAACAATAAACCCAGAATCATGATATAGATAAAATACTTCTTTTTATTAATATGTACTACATATATATTAGAATATTCATTTGCCAGACCTGCCTGCTATTACAATGACATCACTGTTGTGTTATCCTATCTGCACTCCCAAACTAGAATTAGAACCATTAACTGTCTTTTCTGTCTCACTTAAGGAAAGTGATAATCACAAAAGTTTTCCTTGACCACAGTTCTCCAGCTTGTGCAATGAATCAAATCTATCAAGCCAACTACCCAGGATCTGATTCAGTATTCAGGCCATGAAAATGCCAAGAAAGTAATGCATCTACTTCTGGCAGTGGTATGTATTTGTAGGCACTTGTTAGCATAAAGTTAAGGTTAAATTAACATTTGTATTCTAAACTCATCTTTGACTCCGGGCTGTGTCAGAGTTTTCATTCTTCAGAACACAATCTGTGGTCAGCTGAAGTGCATTTTTTCCCAGACAATAACAGGCAAGAAGATTCCTTCTTGAATCTTTTCTGAAAGGTTTGTGCTTGTTTAGTTGGCAGAGTGGATGTGAGAGGGGCCACGCTGCTTTTTAGGCACAAATCCACACTAAAAGCAGGTTCACACCTATTCATACACTGGGACTGGGTGAGTGTTGCAAAGGGCAATATGCAAATAGCACAGATGAAATCTTCAGCCTTAAAACCACAGTCTTTGAGAAAAAAAGAATGAGAAATAGAGTTATAAGTAACCAGATTAAATCACTGTCATAATTATCCTCTGATACATTCCACTTTACACTGTTTTTTGCAAGAAAACAGAATTAATTTCAATAATAATTTTAGCCTGTTCTGATACACCCTCCAAGCTTTTCAATGCTAACAGGGAGCAACATCTCTCTCTCTTTAAAGGAACTGGGGTTGTTTCTGATTTCTCAGAAGGGAGGAAATTAATTTGGAAAGTGATCACACCAGAGTATGGAGTAGTTTTGGACAGTGCAGGAAGAGAAGCACTGCAGGAGAGCTGTCCATGCTCTCAGGATCTAAGCTAGACTTTGACAGGCTGAGATCTTCATGCTGGAATCTGACAGCTGTTTATTCTGCACAGGATATGAGACAACCAAGTTAAACTCCTTTATCAGCCTGTGTCAGTCTGTATGGCAAAGAACTCTAATGGTGGAAAGGAATTAAACTGATGGATCTTCAGGGAAAAAGATACCTTTGACTCAACATTCTGAAGTTATCAGACTTGTTAAAAAAATCAATATTTAAATCAATTTACCCTGTTTAGCCCACTTTGGAAATGTGGGCTTCCTTGGGATAGGGGAGTTGGGACTGCAGCCACATGCACTGTGAGAGACTTGTGTTTGACCAAGAGCAGGTCCTGCCAGAATACATGGCTGGATTTTAGTATATTACACTGGTATTTGGTACACTTTGATTATGAGAAATTAAACCCAGTTTCTAGAAGGTCAGTGTTATAGAAAGATGATTTCCTGGCTTGATTGCTATTCATTTCCCAATCAAACTAGTCTCATCTTGCACTCAGTATTACATCATAATTTAATTAAAAATCAGGAAGGTTGCAGATTTCAAATGCCTTTTATTTTACATAGCTCAGAAAACAGCATCTGTTTCCTATGTTCAATATAATTGTGGAAGAAGAAAAGAAAAATACAGAAAGATTCATTCTGTCTCATGATTTGTAACGTGATTATGGTGTTTTGAACATGGAACTGACAGTAAAGGTCAGGCCTCAAACTGAAAAGAAAAAAGCCCACAATATTTACAGTGTTTAAGACCAATATTTAGTCAGGTACAAGTGAGATATTTTTGTCAGATTTTCAGTACAGTGAATGCATTATGTAATAGTTTCTTTCTTATTCAGCTTGGTCCATGACCTAAACCAAACACAAAAGTTAAAAATGTGTTTACATTTGGGCTTTATTCTGATGCTACTTACATTTATTTAGCATAACTAGAACTGGTATTTCTCTGCCTACCAGTTATTATGCAATGTGAATTATAATTATTGGGCTTAATCCGATTGCATTTCCTATTGGGTAAAGGACAGAAAATTTCAAAGAAAAATAGTTTAAAAGCAATGTATCTGAAAATAGGACACAACCTAAACTATCAGCCTGTCCTTTGAATTTTATGAAATACGTGAATTCATGTCGTTATGTCAGTTGTTCCAGAAAATGTTTTCTTTTTTGTGAAATCTGACGTCACCAGAATGCAGCCTGAGGAAAGAAAAATCCAGAAATTTTAGAGGTAATGTTCAGAAAGAGAAGAAAGGTGTGAATAGCATTTCTCTTCCTATTTTACCAAGGTGCTACCTTTCCAGTGTTCCTGTGTTTGCAGTGAGATAATAGCAATTCTCGTCTCTCTTTTCCTTTTCCTAAGGATCTGATGCCTGTCTCTGCTTGGCTCCACTCTTCCCTTGCTGCCCTTTCATAATGGAAGAGTTGCCAGTTCCTTCTTGTCAGCAGCATCTGTTCTCTTCTCTCTGAGTCCCCATCTTACCCAGGTCACTTTTATTTCAAGGAGAAGTTAGAGAATAAATAGTCTTCAAATAACCGAAGAAGAGTCACCCATAGCCTTTGATGACTTTTCACCGTTTAACTCAGTGTGTATTCCCACTTTATAGTCTTTTTAGGGTTTAGCAGTAAGATAATATTTTATTAGCACTCCATCAGTTGAACTTTTCTCATTTTAAAGGCAGCCATGGAGCATTAGAGACTTTGGCTGCATGACTGGCAAGATTGTAATTTCTGATCTACTTTTGGCCTAGGTTCTGAGTTCGAGTAGGAACAGCCTGAGCACAGTGCAGGACATCTCTGGACTTAAAAACACTTCTAAAACTTATCATCATCTACCATGAATTTACTTCCTTAAATAATAATTATGATCTGGAGAGAAATTAGGCTCTAATTCCTTTATAAGAACATTTGCTTTGTGAAGTGAGCCCACAGGACAGGACTGGGCCAGGATGCACATGGGAAACAGAACTTGGATCATGAATACTGGGATATTAGTAGAAGCCAAAAGCTTTGGATCTGTTTATATGACCTCCAATTTGAATCACAGCATCAATGTGGTATCACTTTATCATCCATCTGACCTTTATGATGGTCATTTCATTTCAATAAATAAACGTTGCTGGAGCACATTGGGTCTCCCTCAGCAGGCCCAATACCGAGCCAGGGGAGTCCTAGGCTCTGGATCCAGTGAAGTGTACTTCAAGATTAAATGTGTCTGATTACTTTAACTAAATATTTTGATGTCAATCATAACCATGTGATCACTTTTGAGGGCAACAGAGGCTTGAACAAAGTGCATTTCTTCAACCTGAGCTGGAACCAGCTATAAAGGCCCAGGGAAGATATAAGCATTTTTCAAAAACACATTGCTAACATAGTCATTAGTAACATGGATCACACACAACCCATGGCACAAGGTAGGCAGTAGCACTTGGAATTGCTGGGAAAGCATTCTGACAGTTGTAAAGGCCTGAAGTCTGGTCCTCCACCTTGTTATTTCTGAGGCTTTTGCAATGGAAGAGGCCTTGTGGTTGTGTTTTATGGCACTTTGTTCTCACAGGGCCTTCACTTCTTTTTTCAGTCCCAGCTTAACCAAGTGAATAAAATGCAGCATTTTTGTGCAGAGACATTTCTGAGGCATAATTCCTTTATTCCTTTTTTTTTTTCTTTTTCCTCAGAATTTAAACATATTAGTGGCCTGTGCCAGATATCAAAACCAAGCCCTTGAGTTAATTCTGCTGTCTCAGCTGCCCTGAAGAAGGGGTGGGAGCAGAGGAATTCCCAGCCCTGGGAAGAGACATTCCCAGCCCTGGGGAGGTGTGTGCACACTGTGGGTCCCTGTTCCTGCCTGGATGTGCCTGCAGCATCACAGCTGTGCTGGCTGCAGCTCTGGTGACAGAGCCAATACTCAGCCCTTTTTCTGACTCTCATTCATCCCTGTTGCTCAACCATCTTCTGGAGCAGATCTTTCTGTGCTTTATCCCCCTTGAATCAGTACATTTTAGCATTATTTAAAGGGCTCAGTCAAAACTGGCAGATTTAAACATCAAAAATTTGAAGCATTGAGACACTCTTTAAAAAGTTGGGGGTTTTTTTAATGATCACTTTAATTTAATATTTTGTACTAGTCAGAGTCAGGCCAACCATTTGAACAGAATAATTCTGAAATAATTTGAACAACAAGCCAACAGAGGAAACAGAACTCCACTGGGGCACCCAGAAAATATCCAAAAAGATGCTGCCTTGTCTATTTGTCCTGTCAATTAAGCTCCAATTAATCTCTTCAACACATGCTAAGATACAAACAAAACAATAAGAGCTACCAGTTCCAGTCTCTGGTTCTTTGTTGTTATTCCTTTGGTTTTTATCATAATAAACTTCTAATTTTGCTGTGTTCTTTGTCACCAGCTTTAGGTGTCAACAACTCTTGAGTATTACAGATCACTAAACCTCGTAAGTGACCAGGGGACTGGAAGTAGATGATCTTTAAGGTCCCTTTCAACCCAAAACACTCTATGATTCTATGATTGCTTTTGGCTTATTTGGTTGTTAAACTATATCTATATTTCATTCACAAAGACATTTTTGTTCATGACGTGAAATGTGTGTATTTCATGTAATACACCTGAAATTAGTGGGCAGTCCAACATATTCTGTACATGTAAGACAGGTTTGTGGTGATGCTTTGAGGTTTCAGTGTCACATGTAAATCTTTTCAATATTTCTCATGTGTCCTACAATGCTTTCTTTGGGACTTTTTTGGCATTATTTCTAGGTCATAAATGAGATCCCTAGATTATAAAAACAAATACTAATACACCTTATATATTAGTGAGCTGTGCAAGATAAGTCAGCTTCTGAGTTAGCCCCTGTGATTCCAGAGCAGTTTATCACTGTCAATGACACGGAAAGTGGGGACAATCAAAACTGGCCCAAAGATACTTTGTCCCATGTGTTTTGAGCAAGAAACATAAGCATGAATGGCACAGTGGCTCTGTTGGAACCATAGAAAAGTTCTGGCTCTTGTCACCAACAAGGTGACAGTACACCAAACAGAAAGAAAGTGCAAGTCTATTTCTTGTATAGAAGTTATATTAGAAATTTTTAAATATTTTATCTTCAAGCCAGCCCCATTTCAGCTGAGTGTCACTGGGCAGTTAAAGGCTCTCACTGACCAGGACCAAGTCCTGATTTCTGATTAAGAAATTGCAGAAGCATCACAAAATATTGCAGGATGAAAGATGAACAAGGCTTAATGTTCTATTTTGTTGCAACTTATACCAGGTGCTAATGAAAAGGAAATATTCAGGAAAAGTTCTGCACCTGTTTTTATAATGCAAATTTCATTTTCTGTATTTTGTGAATATAGAAGCTTTGTCCTTGCCTCTGGCAGTAGGTCAGAAATTAATTATTAAACATTGATCCTACAACGATCTTGGCTGGTATCAAAATTTTTATTCTAGCGTGATGTTGGAAACAGTCATGTTCAAATTCGGCTGAACCCAGAATGCAAGAGTAACTATGTTTGACAAACAGAAACAATGGAGTGGAAAATCAGAGAATCACAGAGTATTTTGGGTTGGAAGGAACCCTGAAGATCATCTTGTTCAAAACCCCTGCCATGGGCAGGGACACCTTCCACTATCCCAGGTTGTTCCAAGCCCTGTCAACCTGGCCTGGAACAGTTCCAGGGATGGGGTAACCACAGCTTCTCTGAGAAACCTGTGCCATGACCTCACCAAGCTCACAATCAAGAGTTTTTTACTAATTTAATCTAAACCTACTATCTTTCTATTTAAAGACTTTTATCCTCAATATTATTATCACTTCATATTGCTGTTAACCTTCTACAAGTTCCCAAGCTTACTACCATTTGTATAAAATGAACTGGAAGTTCTGCAACTGATTTATTAACATCCCTGATTGTAAAATGCCTGCTTTTAAAAACATTAGCATGTTTAGATTCTTTTAGTTGCAAATGAAATACAAACTATTTTCTCTTACCCATGAAAATTGTGAGGATCTCATCATGGTTCTTCCCAAACGTGTAGAAAAACATTCATTGGAGCTATGTTTCCCTTCTGTATTCTGACTGACTGTTTTTAAATCCTTAGAAAGGCTCGATCCTACAGCATTGCTTGAATTTCCTTATGTCCTGACTGTGATCTGTATGAGCCATCAAATTTTCATTGACATTTTCAGCTTCCACTTTCAGCAATTTGTGTTTCTAACTACTGTCTAATTCTCACTGCTATCACTTTTCCTATTTTTCATTCACTTCTGCTATAGTGGAATACAAGGGCCATGGCCTGACCCAGCAGGGTTCAGGAATATTTGCTTTTATCTGTAAACTTGAGAGGGTGAAGATGTTTTTAATGTAAATGAATGTGTATTGATGAAGTGTTTAGTGTTTCTGCCTCTTTAAACATCTCCTAAACAGCCTTCACATTTTTTAGATCAATTTTCTCTGTCACTCTGGTGACATTTTGCTCGTGCCTGCTTGCAGCACATGAAAAATTTCCTTTTTAGAACATCGAGGCTGTACAATGGATGTACCTCTAAGACACATTTGCTTGTTCTTTTAAAGCCAAGTCCTTAATTTATTTGCTTTGTTTAAGGATTCCAGGAATTTTAAATGCTTTGGAAATATTTCAAAGGAGAGTGTCAGTGAAGCCGCAAGAATACTGAGCAATTTTTTAAAGAGAAAGGTGGCAAAGGTAATGACAGAACCAGAGTGACTCAGGAAACTGCAGCCAGCTCCTTTGCATTCTCTCCCCAATCTGCAGAAATTGACCCTGAGAATTATTCATTAGAATATTCAGCAGCTGTGCTCACTTTATTCATTCTGCCAATTCTGAACCCAGTCTTTTTCTGATGTCACAGAAGTATAATGTTGAAACATTAATTCTCCTAGCAAATTCTATAAACATAAATTCTCTACTACATATATAGCAACACAGTTTTCTAACACTGACCCTTCAAATATACCCTGCCCTAAAATTTAGAGGCTTAGGAATATTTCATGTCTAAAGCCAAATGAGCTTTGCCATGTGCATGTTGAACCCTCCAGACTAATCCATTTCTCGTGATCAGGCAGGATTAAAATTTCAGAGTTCTACTGAATACCATTATAAAAAGCAGATTGCAAAGAGAGAGCCAGTACATGTAATTTCAAATCATCAAACACTGAGAATAACCCTCTGAGCATCACCTCTCACCATAAAAGTCCACCTAAAATTATAAATTAATTAAATAGTTGGTGCTGAGCAGCAGGGCTGTCAGAAACTGGTTTATTTTAGGAGAGTTACCCAGTACTTAATCAGGTGTGAATTCTCAGGGCTCCTCAGATCAATTACAACAGGTCTCCCCTGGATCCTCCAGTGCCAGGCATTATATTTGAGCCAATATTGCAGCTGTTCCTTCACAGGGACCATCAGTTTATAATACTTTTTCAGCTGCTCATTTTCACAGAATTTGTAGGAAGGCAAGAAATGCTGGTCTGATAAATTGGTCCAAAACTCATTAATAGGTTTAAAAATTAAAAGTAAGGCCAGCAGCTGGATATACAGATAGCATAATCCCATTAGCTTGTTTCCTCAGGAAAGTGACCTAGCAAAAAGCCACAAGACTCAGTGGAGGAAGATCCAAGGTCATCCTAACCTGTTCTGATCCATCAGCTGAAATCATGTTAATCTGCCCAGTATGAAAGGTTAAAAGCTGCTCTGTCAGTTCAATTTGTTATTAGAATATAGAATTGCTAGAGGAAAACACATTTCTGCTGATAACTGTAGCATTTCATTCTGTGTGCATTAGGGAATTCATGTTTAGAAAAATTGCCAGGAAAATTAATGCTCTAGCATATGTCATGTATGTTTTGTGACATCAGAGAGAAGGGACTCATAAAGGGTACAATAAATGCTTAGGAAAATAAAATACTACAGCCAAAAATGTTCTTTAGTCATTAAAAAGCAACCTAACGGTACTGATTATTAGAGTGTTAATGTCTTACAGACAACCCAGTTACAATACTTGATGATTTGGGCCCTGACAATCTAATCTGCTTTTTTTTTTTTTATTGTAACTCTCTGATCTTTTCTCTGTTGCACAGTGATTGCTAACGCACCATGGTAGTATGGGAAATGGGGAGTCCCAGTCTTACAGATTGATTATAGTCAGGATCCCTGATTGCCTTACCTTTACAGGAAGCTTGCTGTCAGGTGTCCAAAGTCAGATCCTGTCTAAGAAACTCATTTCACAACCTGGACAGCAAAACACGTGTTTGGTATCGACATTTATCTTTTTTCTGCTCACTTTTGTCTTTTTTTTTGCTTAATTCAGAACTGTGGATGTGATGTTTGCAGATCAGTTTAGAAATGTCTGCAGTGTGAATTTATAGAACAACGATCTCATGCCTTTCATGTTTAGTCTTCCTCCCTAATGCCAAGGGGGATTCATAACACAGTCTTGTCTATTTTTTTGTAAAATACTAATGATAAACTCATTTTCTTTGATTGAAAACAGTCTTTAATCTCCTTTGAAACCCTGTTGTTTGTGGGCCTTGTAACAACAGCAATAACTCATCACCAAGCTGATTGCAACGACTCTTTCCATTTTACAGTTCTGTTGCAGTAATCTGATCCAAAATCAGTGAATTGCACCAAACTTTCTTAAACCAACCAATCATCTCTCTAAAGATCAAATTCCCGAATCAGGAAAGTGCAACTGGCAGTTTTGCTAATGTGTTAGCAGAGGAACATTCTGTTTGATTAACTGTGTTTCCTTTTTACATGGATTATGGCTGAGCTGGAGTCAGATTGAATCAATACTGCCCAGACAAAAGCTCCCAAATCAGGTAACAAAGAGGGAGCAGCTGTGCTCAGAGGTGGCCTTGTGACTGTGGACAGCAAGGACGTGCCAAAAGAAGCAAATGCTATCAGCTTTTAAAATGTACTTTTATCTCTCCTGTACTCCATGGAGGGGGAAGGAGGTGCCTACAGTGTCAGTAGCTTTGGATCTCCCTTTTTTTTTTTACCTCTTCTGAGCTTGAAGAAACTCAGTAGATTGTTGGTTTTGTTTGTTTTGCACACATATGGCATGTGGGGCATCACCTTGTTGTCTTTTCTTAGTTAAGTTCTTTGTGAACAGCTTGTTAGGCCACTTCTTCATCCAACCAATTGTACCAGGCTGTCATTATGTGTATTTTGGACCCTTCTTTGCACAGGGGGCCAAGCATACATTGAATTTTTTTCACCTTTCTGCAAAGGATTTCATTCTGAGCAAGGGAACCACCTGCCTCTCTGCTGGTTTGATCTGGCAGATTGTGCTCATGTATATCCAATCAGATTGATCATTGGTATTTTGTTTTCCTTCCTAAATTTGTAACCCATCACACAACAAAATTTTAGAAACATATATTCAGATGGTGAGAAATGCATTGAGATAGCATTTCAGTCCCTTGAGCCTGACCTGTGAAAATTCAGCTGTCTTACACTGTATGATGTTCTGATGGCAGTCACAACTCCTTGTTAGAATCAATGAGTCCAGTCAGTTCCGATTACTGCACCTTTTATGAGCATAAAGAAGGCTTTTTTTTATATTCATCCAAAGTTCTTCTGCAGCACTGTGTGTAGTCTGAGCAATCCTTCATCCTGCCATTAACCCTCCTTCCCTCTGCTCATTCCATAAGTGAAATTCTTCTCGTCATCCTCTGAAGGAGACGGCCGTGCTCCCTTCGTCTTCTTTTTCCCATCAACCCTGGATCTGCCTGTGTCCTAAAAAGCATTTTCAAATCACCTTTCAGTTTGCATTTCTCATCTGTGCACTTTTTCAGGGCTGAAACTTCCGGGACCTGTCAGGATTCATTTACTCATTTCTGCATATATAAGGCAACATCCATCATCAAACTCAGCTTCATCAACTCAGACAAGTCTCGCAAAGTCACCGTGCAGAATTCCCTCTATACATTGAATTCTCTCTATACATTGGTCAATCTTATAGAAATTACAGAGCATCAGAGAACCCCACAGAACCCAGCTGCTGTGTGCATCCTTCTCAGGACTTCACCCTCTTGACTTCATTCTTTTTCAGCTCTTCTTGACTTCATTCTTTTTATATGCTCAGCATCTGGAGGCTGGGAAAAACATGAATTTGTTTTCAGATTTTCTGGGGAAAAGAGACATGGACAGAAGCACACATGGATATGGGCTGTCTGGCCATTCATCACAAAATCACAAATTTCTGTGCTCATTCTGTGAGTTTGTTTGCTCATGGGAGATAAACATTCCTTACACAGACTGGTCTTGAAATAATTGTTCAGTAACTGTAGAAATGCCCCTCTTGTTGATGGAATTTTTTTTTTCATTTTAATACCTTCCAGCTTCTTCTCTTTTCCTTTCTTAAATAATGAGAAAATGAACCTTTTTTAAATATCCCTGAAACCTGGCTGATGTTCCCAAATTTATGTAAGTCAACATAAATATTCCATGATGTTTCTCAGCTTGTTCAAATATTACTTACTCAGAGGCACTGATTAAAACAGCTTTTAGCTCAGTAGCTGCTTTTTGACAACATTTAAGTCAATACTGAAATGGAAAATATTTCATTATTACTGTATGAGATATATAACATTGACATTTTTTTTTCCCCACAAGGGCTGCTCAAAAGTATTTAGTAAACACCTACACTTCATTTCAGATTTATGGATGCTTCTACCATCTTCAGTTAGTAATAGTACAGTAATATTGTCAAGATTACTTTTGTTATAGATATAAACTCAAATGTAATATTGTTATAGATACTCAAATATATTTTGTTATAGATATAAACTCAAATTGTTTCCCCCTCTCCCCTTTCCTGCATTTGCTCTTTCCATCTTTTGTTTAAAGTTTTTACTTCTTACTGTCTTTCTTTATTTTCCCATTTATTCCATTTGCTTTCAATTTCCCACTATGTGGATACTCTCCTCGTAATGACTGTTGTTTTCTTTCTCAAGTATGAGGTCATTTTGTTTAGAGACAAAAAAATGTGTTAAACACTCCCCAGATCCTCTTGACACTTCCTCCAGAAATTGAATTAGCCCTTCCTTTTTGCAGCCTTGTTGAGATAAGCCTGTGCAGTAAAGTATGCATAGTACATATTTACACATCTCAACACAAATTAACATTGCCTATTAAGGTACATTTTGGACATTGTTTTTTGTGTGATGCATGAATGTCATCATCTTCTGCCCTCTACCTGCTCAGCAATCACCAATATTTAGTGGTTTTGTGGAAATTGGGGTTACCAAGCCCATTGTTGCATTAGCTGGGTCATAAGGAAGAAGCAAAGGTAAAATGAGAACTCTCGTTTTGCCTTCTCTTTCTTATTAATCAATTAGCTCATGCTGCCTAATTACAGGCCAGTCAGAACTGGAAGCCTTCACAAGCAGATGAGTGGAACAGTGCATTGATTTATTTTGCCACACTGTCATTCAACTGTTGTGAGAATACACACACAAGTCACCAAATAGGACCCTTCCAAACCAAATTATTCTATGATTCTGTAAGTATTTTATTAAATTAAGCAGCAGTTTACAGCTGTTTTCTTTTCATGTCCTCAGACTTCCATGAACAGAAGAAGAAGTTTGTTTATTTATTTGTTTGATTTTCATGGTCTGGATGCAGAAGATTTAACCTATCTTCCACAGAGCAGGAGTGCATATATGTAATATTTACACCTCCAAGTAATAGGTTTGTTTAATTTTTCAACATATCTCTTTTATAATATACAGATATAATTCTTATGAAATCTGTGCCAGTGATTAATTAAATTGCAGTCACCCATATATACTCTTCATAATTACATATATAAGCAATGCCAATCATCATGATTGACTTAAACCTTGTTTCTCAAGAAGCCCAGATCTTATTTAGGAAGATATTTTAAGTAGAAATGGCAGATAGATGAAATCAAACACATTGTTGTCTACTGTCACTGAAGTGGTTCAAAACAACACACAAGCAATTCAGAAAGCTTATGAGTGGCTTTTGCTGAGGTAGAACTACTGATCATTTCTTGTGTTTTGACAGCCAGCAAATGCACAAGAAAGGAAGGGAGCTGCCTACCAGCCCCTTGAACAAGTGAAATAAGTATTATTCAGATACCAAGGACAATATTAATGCAATCTATAATGGGTCCCTAATGCAGTTATCACAGCATTAAAATAGAATTTTTTTCCCCTCTTCTAGATAAAATTTCTATAGCAACCTCAAGGTTTGTAAAGTCAGAAAAATAAAAGATACAGGTTCATTTTTGAGGTTTAATTTTTGTTCTCTTTTTGTTGTCTCCCTTGTCTTTAGAATTATTATAATGATATTATTATAATTTTAAAAAATCATTTGTTAAAGCGTTCTTATCTCAACCCACAGGTTTCACCTTCTTTCTTATTTCTCTTGGGAATGGGGTGAGGAGATGAGTGCTGACAATTTAGTTGCTGGCTGGGGTTAAACCACAACACAATGCCAGGCAACTATATCCACATGGAACAAGAACAGAAGGAGCAGAAATACCCACACTTTCACAGGGTATCTGCATCTGATATTTTTTTCATTAAAGTTTCAGATGTAACTCACTCTCTTGCCTCATAATGTTACTACATAATGGAGTTTAACAGCAAACCTGCCTGAATGTTTGAAATTGTTATTTCAAGGTGCAATATTCACCCTTAAAACTTCCCTGTCCATCTTTTCTCATTAACTGGGGCTCCAGTTTATCTTCTTGATGATTGTCACCTACACCATTATTTTCAACTTTATTTTGATAATGCAAGAACATATTGCTGTGTCTGGAAAGGTGCTATCTTGTCCCATCCTCTTCCACAAATACTTTAATACAGAAAATAGTCTTTATTTATTGCTTTGACACAAGCCTGTTGGTTTGAGTCAGCTCTCACTGTTCCTCCTCATCAAACTACTTGTCTCCATTATTGGGATTCAGTCCTGCCTTTCTCCACCCTTCTTGTTGAGAGTAAGATTGTGTCCTACCTCATGCCTTGAGCATGACCATCAACACTCCTTTTTGCCATATTTCAACCTTTGCTGCCAGGACCTTGTTCTCCTCCAGACCTTGCCCTGAAATTGTCACTGACTGTGAACCTCAAAAGAAAGGCTTCCCAACAGCTGGGCATCTGCTGTGATCACTCTCTGTCACACTGACCAATTTCATTGCTCATTATCTTCTTGTGCTCACCCATCTGTCAGTCTGTCTGCATTCACTGTTCCTCATCTCATTTTACGGTATAAATTCACTGGAACAGAGATTTTTAGGGAGACTCACTGCTAGGTTTCCTAAACACAAGAATAACAGCAGCAGAGAGGAGGCCAGCCCAGCACGTGTCTCCTGTGAACAGAAGGGTCATTGTCTCTGCAGTCCCGTTTATCACTAAGATCCCACCCACTGAAACAGCTCATTGTCCCACAGCAGACCTGTATTTTTTGTATCACAGCATGAAACTTCACTGGAGATTTGCTTGATGAGTGGAATTCCTTCCTTCCAGCTCAAAAGCCTGCAGTAGTCATCTGAATATTGGTTTATCCAGAAGGATCCACTGAGTAATGAGGAGAAGTGGAGTCTGTTCCCACTTTGTGTTCTACAAGCCTATTCTCTCCCTTTGTCTGTCTTGTATTTATGAAGCACAGAAACAATTCTTTTACGGATCTGAAACACAAGTATTGAGGATGATGAGAAGCATCAGTACAATCAGTTTTATTTTCACACCCTCATCAACCTATTCATCTTTTCCTAACACCTCTTTGCTTTATTGATGAAGCTGATATATCTATACCTGTACATTCACATGAATATACATTCATAGATGTAAAGCTGAAAGAGGGCAAGTTTAGATTGGGTATGAGGAAGGAATTCCTGACTGTGAGGGTGGTGAGGCCCTGGCACAGGGTATTCAAAGAAGCTGTGGCTGCCCCATCCCTGAGAGTGTTCTAGGCCAGGTTGGAAAGGGCTTTGAGAAACCTAGGATAGTGGAAGGTGTCCCTGCCCATGGTAGGGAGTGGAACAAGGTGATCTTTAAGGTCCTTTCCAACCCAAACCATTCTTGGGTCCCATAGTTCTATGATAAGAAGCTCTACCAATATCCACCTACAGCACAAGGATGTTCTGTTCCAATTGTATCCTTCAATTTTTTACTGCCAGGGTGCTGTCACCATGCTCAACCACACCTAAACTGTTGCTGAGCTGCAAATGCTACCTGATGCACTAAATCTCACTCCTTTGCTTCCCACACCTACATCTTTATTGTATCCTTGTATAAATTTCTTGCCATAAATATTTTACTGTATAAACAAAGCTCTTTAGCAGGATATTACTTTCTAGGTCCTACCAGAACAAATGCTGTGATTTGCTATTATTTCACTGCTTTGCCAAACCTCAGTCTTCACATCAATAGTAGGTTGCTGTTGAAACCAGGTAGGTTAAAATCCGTGTACACTCAGGTTCTGTCTCAGAACTTCATCTGTCAAAAATGTGTTAGCACAGATCTCTGGCTGCATATAATATCTCTGTTTCCAGATTTGGGGCCTTTCAGAAGTTAGTGAACCACATTTTCCCACTTGAAGCCACAATGCTTGTATACAGAGTTCAAAGCACTTTTGGAATGAGTCACTTCACGTGGAAATGTTCTATTTCAAAACTGACCCGTGCTTTTACTCATTGGACATCACTTAAATAAAAACATGGCAGAATGAATGAGTAAAGCAATAGAAGCACGTTCAGGCTATATCTTCAGAAAAATATCTGGTTTATATTCAGGTTCAGTGAAGATGTTATACCTCATTAGCTACAACAGAACTGAGCCATTTTCTCATTAGATCATCCAAGTGGAACAACACAAAAGATTTTCTGAGTTTGTCAGTTGCATTTTAGTTGTGCTTTTTAAAGTGCTTGTTCGAAAGAAAGAATTGAAACCGTATGGTGTTGCTTAAGCTTAAAAAGTGCTTTTGATCTTAAGCTTCAAAAGAGATTTTTCCCAGCAGAGAGTAGGCTGGCACTTTATTTAGTACTGGGTTAGGTAGACACCAGAACACTCTGTACATAATAATACTTCCTTGTTTCATGCTATTGATTAAAATCTCTTTTAATGTTGTCACTGCTGAATTTGAGATGATTTACAGTTCTTTACTCACAAGAAGTTGATCTTTATTGTTTATATTACTGCAAAACCAAAAAGATGTTTCTATCATAAAGACTATGATACAGAATCTTTGTTTGGGAGAGTTTTTTTCTTTTCTTATGAAGCATTTTCCAGTTGCAAACTCACCAGGGGACTCTGGATTTCCTGGAATGCCAGCAAACTTTACAAGACAATCCTCTCAGAACAACAAATGGGAGCCTGAATGAAAACATTTACCATTTATTTGGCCCCGATCTTATATTCAGTCATAAACATCAAGAGCATCTTCTCAATAACTCAAATGAAAGCAAACATAAATAAACAGGATTACAAATTCCTGAATACTTAACACAGTCACACTCCTTCAGGTTACACTTCTTCATTACCCATTCCCACCCCTGGAAATTTTCCAGGCCATGTTGGACAGGGTTTGGAGCAACTGGGGATAGTGGAAAGTGTCCCTACCATAGCAGAGGGTTGGAATGAGATAATCTTTAAGGTCCCTTCTAATCCAAACCATTCAGTGATTCTGTGATATTCTGGATACTTAACAGAGTTATACTCCTTCATGCTACATATTATGTGGTCATATAGAGCATTTTTAACAAGTACAATTTTATCTTTCTTGGATATTTTGCAAATAAAGTTACAAAGCTGTAACTTTTACACAACCTTCCCTGAGCTGGAAAATGTATTTTCTGGAAAAATATATATCTTTCTCAGTTCTTCACCCTTGGATGGACCTTCAGATAGAAGAATTAGCCTTTCAGTGCTTTCAAAAGCTTTGGTTTGGTTTTGACTTTTGATTTTGTTTGTGTTTGGTTTTGTTTTTGGTGGGGTTTTGTTGTTGTTTGTTGTTTTTTGCTGTTGTTGGGGGTGTTTTCTTTTTTTCTTTTAATTTACTAACCAAATTCAGACTGTAAATTAAAGCTTTAACTATCCAAGGAACTGAAAAGAAATGATGAAAACGTTGTTCTGGTGAGGAAAATTAAGAAGAAAAGAAGAAGTTCAGAAATTGGTGACTGGCAGCTGAGGAGGCCATGCAGGGATAATATCCATGTGCATTTTGGGTTACAGATAAGTCTAAGAACCTGGGAATTACAACAAATAATCTTTGAAGCATCCATGTGGAAAGAGTTCCTGGGCAAGCCAAAGGAGCAGCAACTAATCTTCTAAACCATTTGGTGCATCACAGTGCTGCAACTTAAACCAGCCAACTGCACCAGGGCCACACAGAAAATCCAGGCAGGTTGAGGCTCTTTCCAACCCCAAACATTCTTGTTTCTTTCCATTTTGTTTTTTTTTTTTTTTTTTGCATGGGAGGTGCAGCCAAAGCACTTCTCTTCAAACATTACTTTCTTTCCTCTATTTTCTTTATCTCATTTTCCAGACCACCAAAAATGAATTTACTCTCTTTCTTCTGATAAGACTTGCAATGCATCTAAGAGAGCATTTAGACAACAATTTAAAATTTTGTAATCAGAACAATGACTGTATTATAAAATGGAGCCAGCTGTTTAACTGAAATAAGCTGGTATCTCCCAAATCCACGCTTAATCCTTTTCTATCCCTAACTTAAGATTTTGCTTTTTTTTTTTTTGCTTGTTTGTTTTCTGTTGCATGAAATCTAGTTTTGCTTAGCAATTAAAATATTAAGTATGAGAGCAGAAACGCAAGGGTAGAGCTTTTACTGTGGTTAAATATTTATAGTTAAGATTTTAATATTACAAGTACTATATTAAAGAATATTATAATAAAAATTATGATACAAACAGCAATATCTTGCTATTACTGACTGCCAGAGGCTGGAACCAGCAGGTGATTGAATGTTACACCAACACTTCTCATCATATCAAATGTTTCTCCACAACAGGGGCGTGAACAAACCTGGAACTTGAACTTTTACATTTCCATCTTGATTTATACAATAATAATAATAGTAATAGTAATAGTAATAGTAATAGTAATAGTAATAGTAATAGTAATAGTAATAATAGTAAAATTATTAAGACTATTTATTACCTGAAGAAATTTCCTCAAAGTCAGGTGTTGGAGCCAGTGAGGTGATTCCTTCTGCAATAATTCTGCAAAGTTGCTTTTCATGTAAGATTATTCCCAAACAAGCATTTCTCTTGGATATATTTCATATATTATTATATTTATACACAACAGTATAAGCTGTGATTTTTCTTTGTTAGAGAAGCATTAAAAAATTGTATGTCATGTCTGCCAATGAAAAAGTGATAGTTAAGGGCTTGTTCCCAAAGATGTTTCTCCACAACCAACTTCAGCTGGTATTTACACAAGCCCAGTGGTGATGGGAGCTTCCACAGGAACATGACTGACACCACCAAACCTCTGGAGGGGAAACACTTGAAATAAACCTCATTTAAACAAAGGAGGGCCCTGCTGACTCAGATGAGAAGGCAATGGTTGGAGGAAGTGACATTACTCAGCATGACTGATTTATACAGAGCTAAATTCCCCCAGCCTTGACTTCAGCTGGCTCCTTCATAGGGCTGGATTCGAGCTTCCCTTCACAGCATCCTGTCACAGGTACTTCCCTCAGCTATTTTAAACATGGCCTTTTCTGGCCTAAAGCAGCTTGTATGAATTTTTCCCTATGTTGTAATGGATCCTCACACATGAAAAGAGAAAATCCAACACTTGGAGATCACGTATTTTTAAGTCATGTAGATGAACTGCTGCAGCAAGCATCCTCTATCAGGAATTTTGTTTGCATTTCCTCACATGCCACATGTGCTCTTTGATCTTTTCCTGTATCTCTCAGCCTGTTGTAGCTTTACAACTCCATGCTTAGTGTCTGGGTGTTTCCAATTTAACAGTGTTTTTTATTAAATCCAACATGCTAAAATTAGAACACCACGAAGGCACCTGGACAGTAAAAAAAAACCCCAAAACCAAAAAAATGTTTGCCTTTGATTAAGCAACCCAAGTCACATCATCCCAGACCAGACAAAGTGATGGTTTAGGGAAATTGAGAACTTTTTTTTAATCTTTCCCCTCATGGCATCTCTTTAGGCAGAGATAAAGCTATTCAGGTGTCTTGACAGCCTAAATCTTACTTACTGTGGTTAGATTTCTTTGAAGAATTATCTTCCCTAAATTTATTAACTGACATGATATTTGTAGCGTCTTTTAGTATTTCACAGTTGTTACTGATATTTACTTATTAATTTCTATTTACAACTGATTTTATTAAAAGTGAGAAATCCTGCACACAACCCTTAAATAAAAATGAAACAAGAATATTCAAGACTAAAGTAATCATTTGAGCTAAATTTTTAGTGGCATTCCAGCCCCAAAAACCATATGAACCCATGCATTCCTCCCTTATTCTTTGGTGCAGTTTACTGAAATTTTGTCCTTGGTTTATATCACCTAATTAATCATAACACTTGTGCGTGATTTTTAATTAGCAACTTAAATTTAGTGCAAGATAATGAATGCAAGCGAATTCTATGTATAATATATAGATTTCCCTTGAAAGTTGAACGTGTTCTCCTTTGCTGTGATCAAAAGAAACAATCACACAGTTAGGCAAAGCTTTTAAAAGACATAATTTCACCTCACTGTACTTCAAAAAGTAACAAATGCTTGAGTTTTCCCATTCTATTAGAGAGATGGTAATGAGCTCTTTAATATACAAAGGCATGCACTGTTTAATGTACAAAAGAAGGAGTCTGGACACTTGCTTAATAAGTAAAACAACTTTCTTTTACAACTGGATTCTCCACTACAGTCTTCAACTTAAAAGGGAGCATCACATTTATTTGTATTTCCAAATATTAAGAACTTCCAGGTTTCATTTTGTTCAATTTAAAATATTTTAGTTGAAAATTATATTTCAGTAGAGTATTCTAGCAAAAAAAAAATAGGATTTTTAAAAGGATAATTTGGACTCCAATGGAAAAACCTGTGTTTTAAGACTTGGGATTTTATGCTTTGATGGCTTCAGGCAGAAGGTTTGGAGTGAGTCATTCTATTCACCAGCTGCCTGTAGGTGAGTGGGATAATGACATAATTTGTTATTATCTAAGGGGTTCCCTCAGGTCCCCTTCTGGGACAGTGTGCCCTAGCACAGTGCTGGTTTCACAACTGGAACAGGGCTAAAAGCTTTCTTATTAACCAGAGAAATCAACATGTTGGAGCTAAAAATGCAACAGGATAATCAAGAACCACTAATGGCACATTCCTCTGCTCTTTATTCCTGAATCACATGTTTTAGGGCAGTAAATTCATTATTTCATCTTTTTTTCTAAATAGTCCCTTCTTTCTAAAACAAAAAAAAAAGTTCTAAAGATGCTTGTAAAGGGATGTACTGAAGTAGATGGTGAAACCCTGACTTGTCTGTATTAGCAGTAGAACTCCAAGGTAATTAACAAAATCCTGCTCTCATCCGTGAAGGGAACATAATAAAGTTATTGTCATGGGGGTAACATGATAGGACTGAATGTGATGTTACTAATATATCAAATAAGTATTATTATAATTATTACTTCTCTAAATTAATAGATATTTTTAAAAACAAAGTCTCTGTGTTGTAATGTGGAGTTGTTTCTAGCCTCCCCACCTAAATCAAACCTAAGGGTCAAAAGAACCACAAAAATGAGAGAAATTCTGGGAAAAAAATTATTCTGAGCATTGCACCACAGACTTAAGTGGTGTTACCAAAGGGAGAGTTTGGGCATTTGTACTTTCATTTTAATACAGTGATCCTGTATGTATAATGAATATGAAATATCAATTATGTAAAGAAATTATTTAATTCAATGAAGCAGCCATTTACACTTATGCAGAATACCTGTGGGACTCAGAGATGCCTTGAGTTTGTTCTGTTTTCAGTCACCCTGGTAGAAATCAGCAATAAAATCTAAGAATTTAGTTTACAAAAGTCTGATTTAATATTATTTCTATAGACTTGCACTGGAAAAAAAATGGAGAGCAAGATCTGATCAATTTTACTACATAGTGGGTTGGTCTATTTTCCAACAGCTTCATGATCTGACTTAATTATTCTTCTTTTTTACTGACTTGGTTATGATACAAAGAACTTTCATGCAAAGGTGAAGAAGGAAATAAAACATCAGTACACATCAGCTCGAGGTTTTATGCTGATACATTCACTGTGCAAGACTTTATTTTGCTGTTCAGAAATAGTTTAATCAAAAAAAAAGCCACTATGTTAAAATAAATGGACTTATTGTATCTGTAGAGCCTTTCTCACATATGTGTGTGTGTGAAGTGATGCCAAGGATAACAATGAAACTGCACCTAAATGTAATTATGGACTTCATCATTCTATCTATTTAAAAAAAATACATTTCACTTTTCATATTGTATTTTTTAAAATATAGTGTTTGGGGTACAGTGTGTAGTATTATATAGGGGTTTAAAATACATACTGGTATATAGAACTGTAAACATGTACCTGCTGATTTCCAACAAAATTGTAAGTAGTTTAAAGGCAAATGTGAACAACTTAGCATGTTAACTATGATATTAAAGTCCTTAGAAGATTTTAGAGAAGAGCAAATGCTTACTTCTAGACTTGATAAATCTTTCACAGCATTCACTTCCCATATCAGATCAAATTAAATTATTGAATAGAATTTTAAGGGTTTTTTTTTTATTCTAATAATTTGAGTTCCTAAGCTTAATTCAGAAGCCAACATCACATTTCTATTGAGTGCATTGTTTATTCTTCACAATTAACATTATGGACTCAATTTATTAGTGTCATTCCTTGTTTCTCCCAGGTGATTTGAAAGAGGGGTTGGTATTAATTACACTTTTAAGTAGCTGTCAGGGAGTAAGACTGAAGATTGCCACCAGAGCAGACACTCCTGGCTGGCGAGTTCTTTGTCTGTGTGTGGTTTGCAGGGCAGCCACGAGGTGTCTTTGTTGTACCGCTGAATTTCCACATCAGGGATACCAACACAAGCTCGGAGTGCACTGGGGAACAGGGTCTCACCCCCTCCAGCCGGGTTGTGGCAGATTTGTATCAGGATAAATCGAAGATTTAGGTCCCATTCTTTAAATTTTGCGTGGGTTTGGGTACAGAAAACTTGAATCATGCTGGTCACTGCCTGGCTGTCACCTGGCAGAAGTTTCCAGGTGTTCCTCTGAGCCAGGAGGATGGGAGCACAGTTTGTACCTCTAAAGGGAGCCTGAAGAAGTGAGGTAGACAAATGTAGCTGAAGTAAGCAGAGGAAAAAACAACAGAAGGCAGCCTCTTATGAGTGAGCTGGTTGTCGAAGTTTTGTGTGGAGGAAAAAGAAGATTAGAACTGCTCATGCAAATTTAGGTGCCCGTGGCTTTGTGCTACTGATCTGTGTACAAGGGCAGCTCCAGCCCCACAGAAGTAAAACTGGATTTTAAGGCAAGACTTAACGATTGGCTTTAAGTGGGATAAAAGGGCTGAGTGAGCTCAGCTCTCTGCAGAGATTGCTCAGACCCAGTGTTTTGCTCTTGTGCTTTCTGTGCAACTTTGAACCCTACAGAAAGATCCTTGTATCATCCTGAGCAGAACTATCCTAAAGCAGCCAAAGTTTCCCAAGTTATCACAGAGACAAGCTGAGCAGTAAATTCAGGAGGTGCTGGCAGGGTGTTTTGGGCAGCTGAACAATTAACTGAATGTTAATTGTTAATCTCCTGAGAGGGAGAGCATTGCTTGTTTAAGGGGAAGAGCTTCCATCTCCCTGGGCTGCAAAAGCACAATGTAGTAAACACTGTGTAGCCCCTTGTAGCTTGGCTTCTTTTTGATTCTCTGAATTCATCTATGCTTTAATTCTCTTGAACTTATCTATTGTGCATAATACTCTTTCAATTTTCCATCTCTGCCCATAGCCAGGGCTCTTCTAAGTGCAGAATTTTATAATGGAAGCCGATTTCACTTTTGGAGGCTAACTGCACTCCATTAAAACACACTTTCTGTCTCTCTTGGTTTAGCAAAAGATTTCCTTTTTGAAAAACAGTGTCATTAAAGATAGTTAAACGCTGAAGTGCCATAAATATACAGGGCACTTGCATTACAAAGCTTTTAAAAGAGATGTCTTTATGTCTAGAAGACACAGTAATAACACTGGATCTTGTATGTGTGTTCCAGGAAATACAGAAGATGTGAGAACGTTTTTAGCACTTGGCTGTGGTCTCCCAAATGAAGTTGAAAGATTGAAAGAAGGGACATGGTGGGCTTGACAGTGCTGGGTAAATGGCTGGACTCGATGGTCTTAAAGGTCTTTTCAGCCTAAATAGTTCTATGATTCTGTGTTTTAATAACATTTTGTTTGGTTTTGATTCACACTCCCTGCACATAACGAGTAGCACTGCAGCAAAAGGACTGCAACAGGACACAGACAGAAGCCTCGAGGCTGTGGTGCTATTTCTGTGTTTCTGCCTTATCAAACACTGGTTTGCTGGTATAAAATTCAACATTATTATAAGATTCTGTAATTGATGTTGGAGCAGACAGGATGACAGATGTGCTCTCACCACCACTGACCTGTTTGTGTTCAGGACAAGCAGCTCCACCACAGCCTTTGCAGTGTTGAGGCATTAGTGGGGAACCACCACTTCCAAACTTGACAGTGCAGACCCAGACATAACTGGTCAAACAGCCCACAGACAGTTCAGCAGGAAAACCACCATGAGCTGATTGACAAGACAAAGGATAAACCTGCAAATAAAATCCCAGACAAGGATTTAAAGGCTTGCAAGAGGCACGATCAGCTCTTTGGCTGGATGCACCCAGGATTGTCTGCATTTACTCACCCATCTCTTCTGTGGGAAGAACCTCAGAAGGAAGCAGGACTGAGTTTGGCCCTGTGAAGTACAATGAGGCTGCAGCAGAGTTTTGGTCCAACGTGTGCATTGAAACCAATGTTTTGCCTGATAAAAGAATGCAGAAATGGCCCTTGGTTTCTGTGACTCCTGACTCTAAGGAGCAGTGAAGCCTTGTTAGTACAGACAGTGCATCCAGGCTGGCTGCACAGATCCCCTGTAAGGCACAGACTGAGAGCTTAGAGCCTGCAGAGCACAAACAGGTCTGCTATGGAGGCCTCACTTCTCTGTCCCCTGGGGAGAACCAGGAATGCTGCAGCCTGTGTCTATTCCCACCTTATTTAATCTTGTATGGAGCTGATTGTCAAAAAAAAGGCAAACAAAGCTTTGACTCTCCCTGTCTGTGCATGCATTTAAAGAGTCCTGGTACTGCACCATTCCAACAGCTTCTGCCCACAAAGTGTCACGCTTTTCATCTACCATTTAATTCTCCTAAATGGATGTTACTCCTCTCCCCATTATGAATCTCTATCGCTTCCATGAAACATTATTTGCATAAAAGGAACTGAATAATTGATAGAGGATGTGAGCAAGAGCCAGCAGACAGCTTGGGAGGGGTTTGCTGGTAATCCCAGCGAGTCCAACACATAGCTCCTGGCTCGTTTAATGGGATGGAAGCTGACAGGGTTTCCTTGTAGCTCTGCAGCAGAACTCAGCACTGCTGCATGACCTCCTTGTACTCAGCTACTTTGCTTGTTGATCTCACTGCTCTCTTCCTCCATTAAGGGGAGAATTCATAAAGCAGTGGGATATAGTCTGCAGTTTGTGCTCACAGACACCTTCAAACACCCCTGCAGCTGAGGCCTGGTGGGCTGATTCCATTGCCTTTATAAAAGAAAAAGGAACAAAAGTCTTAAATTCATCATACTATTAAAGGCAAACTCTGGGAATAGCTGTCATTTACAACTTTTTTTGATCCTGAATTCAAGCCTGAGTCTGATTTTGAGGCTCAAAAGGTTTGGGGGTTTTTTCCATATTAAGATTTTTTTTTAAGTCCATTAAAACTGCAAAACTCAGCCTATGCAGATTTTTTGCTCCTATTCTGCAATGTAAGTCTAATATTGAAAATCTTCTGCATTTTAGATGTCTCCACTTAGTGAGATGACTGTCAAAATGAATATCTATATTTCTGAAAAAGAGAAAAAGCCATAGAAGTGATACGTCTTGTAAATAAAAGATGTTTGGCAGCTGTCTGAAAAAAAAAATCTAAAAATAAGCCAAAATCAAATGATTTTTCTTTTAGAGCTTTCTGCATTTCTAAAAAGTACATATTTTATAATGATCAGCAGCAGTATTAGGAGAGCCTGCAAACAGCTGGAACGATTAGTATTTTGTTTGGTGAGGAGCCGCCTCAGCTGCTCTGACAAGCAAGCTGCCATTTTCAATGTAATCACTTTTGATTCTAAAGCACTTGCTTTGCTTTTAACTTTGTGCAAATCCCTCTTGATATTTCTCTTTTTAAAGCAGATGCATTTCCATATGTCCATAAAAGTTTCCTTGACAATTCAGCATGCTGCTCAGAATGACTTCCCTGATTCCTGGTGGGGGATTTGTGAAATGAGGCTGCTTTGTTCATTAAGGATACGTGTACATAATGTAAAACATACTTAATATCCTCAACTTCTGCACAGATGTTTTTGTCCTGAAAGGCACTCAAAGTTTCACTGCTTTAATTAAACTTTTTTCCTCATTTGTAAAGAAATTTATTAGTAACTCCTCCTATTCCTGATAAATTTGTTATTCCATGGTGCAAATGTTACCCTTAAAGAGTTTTCAGTACTCTCTGAAGAGAAATACTTGAGAGTAAAAAATATTTTTTTATAATGGAAAATCATGAAAATAACTGATCCAGATACTTCTGTTCATTCTGCCATTCTCTGTTCCCAGAACTGTGCCTGATGTTTTTTGGGGGAAAAGGCATTCAGCAACAACAAGCCACTGCCTGGCACATTTTGTTAAAGCTTCGGCATTTTATTCCTCAAAATGTTTTACACACGCTTTTTAAATTCTTATAAAAATAACCAGCAACCAAATACATATCACTAGCATTTTTAAATTTCAGTTCTTATTCCTTCCCACCAATCTGGCTGAAAACAGGTATTTGCAAACACTGGTAGCCTAATTTCTTGTGGCCTTTCATTTTTTATGAAGTGTTTTCAAAAGACTTCAATCAACCTTAATGGTGCGTTTTTAGTTAAGGAAACAGAATGGAGAGAAGTCAATTTAAGCTCCCCAATGAACAAGTGGGTACAGAAAAAAAGCCATAAATGGGTTTAGAAAACAGAGCCAGTACAAGCAAAATGCAGCGAGCAGAGCGCTCAGGGAAGCCAAGATATAATGGAAAGAGTAAAATACTGCAGAGCTTTTTAAACTATATACAATTGGAACAATGGGCTGGACCCAGACATCCATGTTAAACTGTTAGGAGATAGGTGAAAAGCAAGCTGCAATTCTGTAACCAGGGCTAGAGAATACCAGAATGGAAGGGCTTAAAGCTGAAGCAAATGAATGTGGGGTAGTTTAGCAGCATAGAAATCAAGTCAAAATTGGCATATTTCACTGTTTAATGTACCATGTGAAGAATCATCTCCTGGCTTGTCGAATTAAAGGACTGTTAGTACCAAGCTCCTTAATGAAGCTGCTTTTATGCCACCTGTAAAATAATAACACCTTTATTTGCACACCTACTTTAACCAAAATACTGTAAAAGCACGGGGTAATTAAGTAATGCAGACTCTGTGAGAACACAGTATAGATCTACAGAATATATCAAACAGGAATACACCTGGGAAACTATCACCCCAGCGATCGTTTAATTGTCTCTCATTATTTAAACATGCCGTTAATAATGCATAGAACACATTTTTTCCAAAGCATCACAACCTCCCTGGTAAAAGGGTAACTGCATTCAATATTAACAACCCAAAGACTTAAAATAATTCAGCCTTGCTAAAGCAGAGCCAGGCACTCTCCAGGCTGCCTGGGCCCCGGCACTGCTCTCCAACAAACTCCTGCACAGGGTCCCGGCGATTATCGCCGCTTGTATCAGTTTATACGTGGCTTTTATGCCTGCTCACAGCTGAGTGCAGTTGTTTTTTCAGTGTCTGCCTCACGGTATGATTCAATCCATTTGGGTGGCTTAATGCAAAGATTTTGTAATGTACACAGGGATGAGCAGCGCTCAGGCAACGAACATCGTGCTCATTATTCTTTTAACGGGAATGTCAACAAGGAGAGGAATTAGAGAGGAAATCGTTGTAACTCCAAAAGAACATCTGACTAACCACTACAGATGACATGTTTTTTCCCTTTTTATCCTCTTCATGATCCATAAAGCAGGATTTTTCCAAAACAATTAATTTGGTTGCCAAACCCTTCTTAATTCTAAGGAGATTTAAAACTCATCTACTTGGAGTCTGTCTCATGGAGTTAGACCCACAACCGGATTACAAGCTATTCCATCATATGGCTGGTGTTAGCCCAGTTGCTGCTATGTGGTACATAATTGGACTGTTTAAAAAAAAAAAGAAAAAAGGGAAAGAAATATAAACCTCCAAGTCTTCTTTACACTAAGCCCACTGGCACCTCTGTCTTTTATTATTTGTGTTACTTTCTCCACAAAATAAAGGCTCAGCAGCCTAAGAGAAAGAGTTTCCAAAAACTTCTTCTAAGTAACCTTGATATCCTTGATGTACAGACTCCACAACAAACATTAATGCTCTTTAAACGAGCCAATCAACAGCACTGGGCATACCAATTCTACAGCAAAACAGAGGTTTAAGTGGTAAAATGGTTCTTCTTTGTGTCTAGTGTTGGAGAGCATATGGCAACTTTCCACTCTAACAACAGTCCCTTGGTTTGCAACACAAACTAATTCCTGTGTTAATTCTTTTAATTATTAAGTGTGTGTGTTTGTGTGCACACAAGTCTGTATGTTGCTTTGTTTCTTTAAAGGGAATCAGTGACCTTAAAAAAACCGAGGTGGACTTAAATCCTGATTCACTGCTTTGTACCATCGACTTAGAGCTGGGGTCACGGTGGTAGCTTTGTCCTCTCTGCTGGTGGTGCACAATGATCTGTGCTTGATCTTTGCAGCCAAGAGAAGGCCAACAATTAGATAATGTCTCTGCTGATAGCTGTGGTCTTGGGCCTCTGGTCATCCAAACATCCTGAACACAACATAACCACCACCTAGCCTTTGTGCATTTTACCTTTCTGGGGGAACTGCAGTGGCCAGGGAATATGGAGGAACGTCCTGAGATGGCACTTTGCTGTCCCAAAGAGAGGAACACAGCAGTAAATCAGTGATCTTACTTCATAATACGTTTCTAATTTATCAAACCTAAACCAGTTCCAAAAACTAGAAGCTTTTGCCCTTCATCAATCTCTTCACTCATTCTGTCCCCTTCTAACTCTATATCTAGACATGATAGTGACTGCACTGGATGTATCATCTTTTCCTGTGGTTTTTTTTGTTGTTGTTATTGGGGTTTTTTTTTTTTTGTTTGTTTTGTTTTGTTTTGTTTTGTCTTGTTTTGTTGGTTCTTTTTTGTGTTGGCCTTTTATGTCTGTTATTCCCAGGATTAAACATAAACTGAGTTCACAAGAGTAAGAAAAACAAGAGCAACCTGGAATGACCCGATTGCCTAATATGCATCAAGCTGGCAAAGAGATATGAGGCAACCCAGGAGTTAGAAGTAAATAAGGACTCAATAACAGAAAATGGGGTAGAAGAGGTGTTTGACATGCAGTTTGGATTGATTATTCAAAAATATTATATGGTGCCGTCCAGATGAAATGTCTGCCGGGGAAAACTCTTCCCCTTTTGCAAACAGAAGGGATGAAATATTCTAAGACAAAGGGATGCTGATGCATGTGAGGACCATCCATTCAAATTCCAATACAGCAGCCTAATTTTTAGTTACATTTGAATTATTTAGTTTAATTGTTTAAAGTTTGTTGTCCAAGGACATAAGCTGCTTAAAACTAGATACAGAGATTAACTCCTCCAAACTATTTTATTTTAAAAAAAGAAATGCACTGGTATCGGATTTTCACCTTTGGGTTTCAGTTTGTAATAAAAGTTCAAGTTATCCTATGACTACCCTTGTCCCAGGAAAGGAGTTTTTCCCACTGGGCTTCTACCCTAATGCTGATCTTCTTGGGAAAGGAAGGCTGAATTGTGAGTTTATGATGAAAAAAATTCCACCCTCTGAACCCAGGGTGAGAATTCACCTCCCCATTTCCAGTGTGCAGCCTTGACACTCCTTTCACTGCTCTGCCTGGAAATGCGTGGGATCTGTTTTTCCCTGTCACAGAAAAACACAGGGAAATTCTATTCTCATTTCTCATCCTCACTCTCTCCAGGGCTCAGAGGGAATGCCCTTTTTCACTTCCTCCTCTTTGTGCAGCTCAGGCCATATTTACCAACATTAAATAACAATACCTCTCCCTATCTCCGGCTTGTTCAGTGTGTAACATCATCCAGAACCAAACAAACTGCAGCATTTCCTAAAACATGAATTGTTTTTAAAAAATTCAGCGTGGCCAGCTGTTTGGAGTCTCCCAGCCAGGAATGCTGCCTTCAGAACCCCCTCCTGAGCTCCAGCACAGTTTCTGTTGCTCACCACCGTGTCCATCTGTCTGCGTGGCGTCACTGATCTTTATCCAGGGTACCAAAGCAACACGGATTTGGACTGACAACCTCAGTAACTGCAAGTGTCACTTCTTCTGCTCCAAGTCCCTCTGCAGTGACAGCACTGCCTGCCTTGCTAGACTGCTATCTCAGGTTGGTATCTCACTCCCGTTGGCCTTTCAGCTCTGCTTCAGAAAATGACAGAGGGATATTGGTGCAGAGCCATAGAGGTACTAGTGAACATAAAACAATAAATATTGGATTTTTATTATACATATACACATCATTTTTATGTGCATAAATGTGTTTCTTCCACTTAGGAGTTACATACCTGAGGTACATGAATGTGTAACTAAAGCTAATTGTTGTACAGTTTGAAAACTCAATCACAAAACTCCCCTTGGCCTTATTGTGACAAGAACTTGCCCTAAATGTAATTTTGCTAAAGCTGGTTTAAAACAAGCAGGTTAGGACCCAAATTTGCACACTTCATTTGTGCAGTACTGTGCTCCAAGGAAGTCCCACCAAAATAAATTAATTTCTGCTAGAGACATTATCCATTGTCGTTCTGGGGACTGGGATAAAGTTCTGATTGCAGAGAATGTGGGTTTGCAATATTTTTCTTTCTTTTACATAGTTCAGTATGTCAATAATCTCGCTGGAGGTGCTTTCCTCTTGGGGCCATCACAATTAATAATTACTTCTAAAATCCCTGGTTCAGAAGCAGGCTATTTTCTTTATAAATTCCTCTTAATTTCAGTGGGCATATTTGCTCTACAACCATCACTAGGCAACAAAGCATTGCTTTTTTTTTCTGAGATATGAGTAGTTTATGTTCTGGATGGAGGACAGCAAGAGCCAGATTGTCACTGTAACCATAATTTATCTTTCAGACAATTTCACAGAGTGAAGCATAAAAGTTTGAATCTTTAATTTGCAAATAATTGATTTACATTCTTGTTTTCAATTATTACCTCATTTATGCAGAGTTGATTGTATCTGAGAGGAGGAATCTTGGACTAACTTTCTATTAATTAGCATTATAAATGAACATTTCGATTTAGAGCTGTCCTAGTTTTTCTCACAGGTGATGAGAAGGGGGGCACAGCCTGGAGCTCCAAGTCAAATTAAATTGTTTCTGCAACCAGCAAAAGCAAAGACTTCAGTCTGCTGGCTCAGCCCTGGGTGAAAGAGCAAAGAGTTCTGCTGAATACAATAATTAAGTCAAACACTTTGCTAACTTTGATGCAATGCTCAATTTTCATCTGGTTCACCCCATCACAAGAGGGTGGATTTTTACACACAGATCTGATGGCTTTGAGTTTAGCATTCCTGCAACAGGACTGACGGATTACTGTGATGTGTGTGATGCCATGTGTCTGAACAAAGCTCCCTGTTTCGAAGGAACTCTCAGGCTGTGGAAATATCTGCCATTTTGTCTTTATCTCACGTGGAATTGCACTGAGGTAATGGAGCACCCTTTGTGTGTAAATCACCCTTTTGTACACTGTTTTTTTAAATACTGTTGCTGTTACTGTTCAGTTCTCATCCCTTTGCTGTTTGTTGTCAGAAAATTATCTCAACCCAGAGTCTCTGCCTTTGTCTCTTCATCACCAGAGGGAACCAGGGGAAGGGGAGCAGCTTATTTGGAGTTTAAGTTAAAATCTTTAAAACAAAAAAGAGCCCTGTGCAAAGGAAACAGTAAGATGAGATTGACACAGATACTTCCATGGGAAAACTGCTCTAAGGCAAAGCTTGCATCACTTCCATGGATGCACCACAGCTCCTCCATTTCACAGCTTCCATGACAGGGAGCAGAGGTGTCAGGGGTGCTTAAGGGAAGGTTTCTTGGGCACCACAAGGGCAGTCAGATGGATGCAAGGTCCTCCTGCTTCCCTCTGCACTCCAACCTGTGCCAGAGCAGCACCAGCAGCTGGGCCAGCACTGGCTCCCCCTGAGGAGCCAGGGATGAGGGCAGGGCTCATTTCTGGGCAACATCACTTATTGTGGCAAACCTAAACAGCTGCAACAGTTCTGCAAGCTCATTGTACTCCCATCGGGGGGGGGAGAAGGCTGCAAAAGTAGGACCACTTCAACACTTCAGGAGATTTCTGAATCATGTACTGCAACACTTCCCATGCTTAACAGAAAGTTCTTTAAAAAGTACTACTGGTGGGCTGTGCTTTCTGTATAGGGACAGGGGTATAATTAGGCATGCATAACTATTTTCGGATTTCCCTATTTTAATGCATTCCATTTTTATGAGGTGTTTTTTGAGCTTGCTTGTATGTTCTGTTGAATTGTTAACACAGGGTCTCGCTGAGATTCTTCATCAGACTGAGGTTTAAGAGAAAACACACGCACAGCATAGAGCATTTCTCTGCAGAGAAACAACACAAAATCTGCAGCAGCACAGAGACATCCTCAACTACCCTCATACTCATGCTGGCATTCAGCCCCTGTCAGCCTCCTTCATATTAGGGCAGTAATAACATTATAATGGGACCGGGAGACAAAACTGTCAAATTCTTTCCAAGACAATCTTCCAGGCTCATCAGCATAGACAATCATTCCTTTTACTTCTGGAGTAATAGGAAGATTTTGAGCAATATCTTTTGATTTGAGTTGGACTTGAAAAATGACATAGCTGGGGGCCTTATTTGAAAATGCAATGAGACTGAAATGTAAAGTGCAATTTCCCATGCCGTCTGCGGGGAGAATGAGGCACTTGTCCCAGCTCTCTTAATCGTCTCTGATTGCTGTTTGTGCAGCACAGTCACTTCCTCGTCTTCGAAATCACCTTCAAGGGCTCCAAAATCTTTCACTTCACTGTTTTAAATCAAGAAGGGCTAAACACCCACCCATTCAACCATTATGGCTCTTTTATGCTATTTACGTGGTTTATGCTATTAGGCTTTAAAATTTTGTTTATTTAATGGGCCTTAACAAGTACTTAAGTAACAGGTTTGAGGACACATCAGTGGGGCTTGGCATGTGTTGATTAAGGTGTGCTTAACCTGACAGTTAATATTTTGTGCCATTCTCCCAGCAGCCGTGACTGTTATGGAAGAAGTGCTAATTTTCCAAAAATGGTTAGAGCTTGATTATTATGTTGGTTCTTTATTCACATGGCTTCATTATTTTGTTGGCGCTGCTCTGTGAGAGATGAAGCAGTGCTATTATTTCTACTCCCAGCTCCTTTCAGTCTTTTGCAATCATTTAGGCACACGTGTGACATTACTCAGATAAGCAATTCTGTTTGCCTTCAGTGAGAGTGGGCAGCAAAAAGCAGTCCACAAAATGAGCTGCTCAGCTTCAGGAGTGACAGGATTTTCTGGCATATATACCTGGGGAGGCAAACAAGAAACTGTAAAAATCATGGTCACATGTCCCACTAATTCTTCTTTGTCTACATAAAGAGCTTTCATTCACAAGGGATGTTCTGTCAGCTGGAAGCCTCCAAAGCCTCTCTCATTTTTTGGGAAGCCCAAAGGAGCCTGGTTATAGTTGGGAAGGAGGGAAAGGATAGGTATTTGAAAAAAGTGGAAACCAGAGAGGCCACTTCATCCTCAACACTAGAAAATCTGTTTCTGTCTGTGGCTAGAATATTAGAAGCTGGTACTCCCAAGTTATCCGACACAGCAGAAGTCCAACTTAGCTTTTTACATCAAATTATTCATGAAAGTCAGCAGGAGGTGGAGATAAACTATTCATTCTGTGCATATCTATGTGAAAGGAGCTCTCAGGAGAGATCCTCGAGATCCTGCCAAGAAAACAAGTGAAAACATTTTAAGAATGAGAGGGAACATTCATAATTGAAATCACCAACAGCATATTTTGATTAGTTAATTCTACCAGAACAAAGATTCCACCTTTCCTTAGATAAGGGGGTGGCACAGAGGAGAGTGGAGAGTATGAGGGCGGGAGGGAATGTGATTGTCACCCCAACAGATTCTGCCAGCCTGATTTTAAACACCATGGGACCTGTGTGACCCTGATGCTCCAGACATCCTGTCCTGACCAGAGCACCCAGGCACACCTGACACCTCTCTCCTTCATTTCTTCCCTGTTCTCAAGATAATACAATAATGTCATGTGGAGATGTCCCTAAACCAACACCACCTACCACGTCACACTCACTCACAGGGTTTCCAAAACCATGCATTGAGTGGCCTCTGATTCCCTAACAGCACAGGGAAAGGCAGAACTGCAGGCAGAAGCCAGCTCCAATTTGCCCTTCTTTGTTGAAGAAATAAAAAGGGGAAATAATTATTTATTGTTGTCTTATTTTTCCATGGCTTTTTGTGGCTACTATTTCAATTGCCACAGCAATTCTGTCCAGTCCTGGGTCTGAATGTGCTGCTTATGGTTCCTGCTGATGACAACAGGGGGAGAAACCACAGATGGACAGAGCCCAAAAGACCAAAGAGAAAGAAATAATAAAACAAGCCAGGTTAGCATGTGTTTGGGGGGATTCAGAACACCTGAACTTTCACCTTAGAGAAAATAAAACTCCATTAATATTAAAGACAGTGCCAGTTTTAGACCATTTAAGCTAGGGTTTTCTTTCCCCACAAAAAGAAAGTAAATGCCACATAAAATGTGAATTTTCTTCAAAGCCCCTATTCTAGTAAAAGGGAAAGGAAATAAATGATGTTTTAAAAATGAAAGCTTTTGATTTAACTCCAGTATTTAAAATGAGGAGTATTAATTGTTCTTCATTCTTTATTTTTAATTAGATGTTAAGAGGTTTCTTACTGGCATTCGTGGCCATGTGAATAAGTCAATGTTAAATTGGCAGAAACCCCAAACCACATTTAGTTGTTCCCTATTGTAACAGTGAACAAAGGTTTTATTAACATCTTACTACCCCTTGTTGGGCCCAAAAGTCTTTTTTCAACACAACCACAGCCTTGAGTCTTCAATTTGCAGCTCTGTGGAGAGGATTTATGCCTTCAGATCCAGTGAGTTTTTCAGCATCTCTTTACATTTATCCCCATCTAAAGTTATCTACGAGTAGCAGAGATATTTAGAAAAAGAGTATTTTTAATAAATCAGCACCATAGTGTGCTCATCTCTCAAACTTGATGCCCTTGCGCCAAACACTCAGCATCAACTCTGTCCCAGTCCAAACCAAAACTGATTAATTCACTGCCTTTTCAAACCCAGTGTATTGCCAGTCCTTGCTCCTTGATGAATTTAAGATGAAGCATTCTCAGGACAATCTGCTGTCACATGGAAAGAAATATTTCAAGATCACACACCTAAATAGTCACATTTAAAGAGAAACCAACAGTTTGCAGTCCTTCACAGTGAGGTGGTGATGACATCCAAGGCTTTTGGCTTCCTCCAGCCTGGAGAGGCCAGCACCTCACTCACAGACCTCCCTCACAAGCACAATTCCCTCTGTTTGACTCGAGCCTGAAGGTCAGCCTTCCTTATGTGTCAAGTTTCCTAATCCACTTTAATATCCAAACACATCAGCATTTCCTGATGCATTTTGTGCTTTGCCTCAAGGGCACAGGAGCACGTTGTGGGAAATGCATTCCCTTCCTTCATGGAAATGGCCTTTAACCTTGTATGATCTGCTGGTTCGTGCTCCAGGGAAATGCATCTTTTTGGCCTCAGGGCACTGCAAAGAAGCATCCCCTGTGCTTTTCGTGTCCTTTCAAGTGCAGGATCCCGTGGAAAAGATTAAAACAAAGTGATTAGTGTGCTTTTATAAATGGGAATGAAAAACCCCACTGAATTTGTATGATTTATACCACCTTTAATTTGCTTTTTCACAGCAAACAGCAATTTCTTAGCTACTTCACCAGCATCTGTGTTTCCAGTTCGTGTTGCAGCTGCAGCTGTAAAAAAGGGAATAAAAGGGGCTGCTCTCCTACCTCGAGAGGGCACCACGAGACAGCTGAAAAAAAGGAATGGAAGCAAACAAGCTTTACCTCAGGCACCAAATATTCCTGTCATGAGGACGTTCAATTACAGTAATTAGCAATAATCACATAAGCAACAGGAGCTTCCCTTACCTCCCTTCACCCCTTGGAAGAATGGAGTCTGCTTCATTAAAACCTCCGTTTCCTGCCTAATCCCAGGGACCCGGTTCAGGGGCGCTTCCTTGGGAGACCGGGGGACCGGGATTCACCAGCGCGGCTTCCCAGCGCTGCTGCCAACATGCCGGGACAATGTGGGAACTGCAAAAGGGAAAAAAAACCATATTGTAGTGACTCATCCGGCTCCGAAATGGAAGTTGTAAAAGTGGGGGGGGAAAGTGTGAAACATTAATAAACTATTAAACACTGTGTGATTGTGGCTGCGCTTTCTGAAACGACTCTGACCTACTTAAAAGAGATGAGGTCTGTCCATGAAGTAGGATTTGGGGTTTTTTTAATAATAAATAATTATGTTTTCCCTCCTACTACCTGGTATCAAACTCACTTAGTTGGACAGTACCTGATTTGCAAGGGGAAAGCTGGAGTTAGAAGATTTACAGAAGATCTAAAAAAGAATAATTATGCTAATAATAAATAAAATTAATTAGTAACAAAATAAATAGAAAATAAATATAATATAATAATAAATAATAAATAAAAATATATTCAATAACTATAATCATGTAATACATATAATACATAATGTAATATGTTAATATAACATGTATATATTAAATATTTTCTATTCTATTCTATTACATATAATAAATATAATAATAAAATGTAATAATAAATAACTATAAATAACTATAATATAATGATAAAATCATAAACCAGAATAAATTAAATAATAAAATTAATTAATTAATTAATTAATAAAAATATGTTTTCCCTCCTACAACCTGGCATCCAGCTAACTTAGTTGGACAGTACCTGATTGGCAGGGGGAAAGCTGAAGTTAGCAGATTTACAGAAGTTCACAAGAAATCACATCTGTTTAAAAAATGTTTTTTTTACTATTTGAGCTTGGATGCATCTCAGTCCAGTATCTTAAACTCAAGGTCATTTTTCCACCCTTCAAACTGAAGCATTCTGGAGGGAAGGCATGGGGAACTGCACTTGCAGGGAATGCAGAGAGCAAGGCAGCCCCAGGCAAGGCACTGGGCAACATCCTGCCATGCCAGGAATGGAGCTGAGAGGTTAAAATGTGCTGCCTTGATTTTCATGAACCCAAAGAGATTCATATGACCATGCCATGAAGACCTTCTACCCTGATCTATTCCAAAAGTCAAGTTAGGAGTGAGCAGATTAATTGTAAATATCATAAATTAATTTTAGCAACATTTCTACTTCCTTTCTCTGCTGTGCCCCCTTTATAATGTTGTTATTCTAGTCCCACATCTTTCTAACAAACCTAACTTTTGGTACTATTGATAAATTTGCAGTATAAAACCTGAAACAGAACAAAGACATTTCAAACCAGAGAGGTAAAATTAAAAAAGCAAACTATGTTAATGTTAAAAATGACTCAGTGAGTTTGGGTAAAGAAAGGTAGACAGAGGATTCTGAATGTGCTTAAATTTCTCAGTGTGGACGGAAGAACAGGTCTGGATTTTCCTGATCTTCAAATGCTTGAAAATACAGGCAGCACAAAAGCATCTTCCTTACTGACTTTCCATGAACCAGGATTGTGCTCTCAATGTCTTCAGTGCCTTGTTTGAGCCATGCAATGTAGACAGGGAAGTCTGGATTCAAGGTAAAGCACAAAGTAACAAATTTCACAGATGGGTGTAAATCCATGTCGTGAATCAATGACTGTCCCATGTGAATGGCAAAAGCAAAGATAAAAAACAGGAATTCTCAGACAGTTCTATTAGGCTTTAGGTTCTTCTACCCCAAAACAGCATGCAACATGATAAAGGCAAAGAACAAATTAGACATATTCAGGACATTTGGCAATCTGATGGCAATTCCAGTCAGCGACATTTCACAACCAGCATTTTGCTGTATCCTCTCTACTCAGGAAACCAGATGGACACTCTATATTCTCACCACTGGTAAGCTGAGGGCAGACAGTGAGGTCTTGCTGTTGGAAAGACCAACCATGCAGAAAAAAACAGTATAAAAAGGAAACCATAAACTTCAGTCACATAAATATACAGAAAATAAGTGGTTCATTCATAACTAAGAGGATTCCATTTACACATGTTTATTTTGGGGCAACATTTAAACATAAATGCTACAAATACAACATTTTAGGACTCAAATTACAACACAGGGAATTAAATAACTGGAGTTTCTTGTTTCAGTACAGATTTACACAGGTAATCCTTGTATGGATTGGTTTTGTCCTCTTTTCAGACAGCCTCCAGAGCTCAGGATGATGACATCTTAAAAGTGTGAGGGCCACGAACTAAAACATGGTATGTGGGTTTTGTGGGAACCTCAGATACTTCAATTTCCATTCCTCCAGCTCTATCCCAAGCATTTATTTATAAATACTTCCAAATGGCAAACAGCAATATCATCAAAGTCAACTCAAAGAATTGCAAAGTCACAGAATGGTTTAAGTTAGAAGGGAGCTCTGGAAATCATCAAGTCCAAGCCCTCTGCTGAGGCAGGGCCACCTGGAGCAGGTGACACAGGAATGTGTCCAAGTCGGTTTGGAATGTCTCCAGAGAGGGAGAATCCATGATATTCCTGGGCAGCTTGTTCCAGTGCTCTGCCACCCTCAACGTAAAGAAGTTCTTCCTCATACTGAGATGAATCTTTTTGTGTTTTAGTTTATGGTCACTGCTCCTCATCCAGTCACTGGTCATTGCCAGAAAGAATCTGGTACCATTCTCCTGGCATCCACCTTTGAGATATTTCTATGCTTTGATGAGATCCCCTCTCAGTCTTCTCCTCCCTGGACTAAACAGGCCCAGCTCCCTCATCTCTCCCCATAAAAGGGATGCTCCAGACTCCTGGTCATCTTTGTGTCCTCTGCTGGACCCTCTCCAGTAGCTCCTTGTCCTGCACCCAGATATTCATACTCCCAAGTACCAGTGCAGGATGAGGCCAACAGCTTGGAAAAGAGCTTTGCAAGGAAGGCTCTGGGGGTCCTGGTGGACAACAAGCTGACCATGAGCCAGCTAGGTGACAACTCAGCAGGGAGGGCCAGCAGCCCCCAGGGCTGCATTTGGGAAAGTACCTCCAGCAGGTCAAGGGAAGTGGATCATTCTCTCTTCAGCACTAGTGGGGGTCATCTGCAGTGCAGGGTCCAGTCCTGGGCTTTCCAGTACAAAAGAGATGTGGACATACTGGAATGAGTCCAACAATGGGCCGTGAGGATGATGATGACGAAGGGACTGGGGAATCTGTTATATAAGGAGAAACTGAAGGAGCTGGGATGGTTCAGTCTGGAGAAGGTAAGAGAATTATATCAATGTACATAAACTCAGGATGTGAAGGAATAAGAAGACAGAGACCAACTCTTCTCTGTGGCACCCAGTGAGAAGACAAGGCAATGCAATGGACATGCAGTGCAATGGAGGAAACTCCACTTAAATATGAGAAGTTTATACTGGGAAGGAAATCAAACACTGGAAAAGGTTGCCCAGAGTTGTCTTAGAGTCTCCATTCAGGGAGATACTGAAAATCTGAGAGGACACAGCCCTGAGAAACCTGCTGTAAGTTGACTCTGCTCTGAGCAGGACTTGACTGGACAACCTCCAAAGGTCCCTTCCAACCTCAACACTTCTGTGATTCTGTGACTGCCGAGCCAGTTTTTTTTTCCAAGTTACTGATGTGTTTGGAAACAGGAAGAGCCACAAGCTGTATCAACAAACTTTTGTGACTGGAAAAGCTGAATTAATTGCTAGAATCACACCAGTCAGCTGGAGAGGACGCGAGTTTCTGTTCGATGGGCTGCCAACGTAAACATTATTGTTGCAGAATCTGAGCTCTAGCCGAGGGCTGGGTGCCAGATTTCTCCATGTGCCTCAAGAACGTCGACTTCATTAGCCACAGTAGTAGCACTCTGATAAGAGCTGCATGTGATAGCAGTGGGAGGGGCCGGGTGAAACACGGATTGAGCCTGTGCCACTGGATCTGCTGCACCAAAAGGGGTACGAGTGCCTTTGCCCAGCCAGAAAATTACTCCGTGGCAAACAAGTGCCAGACATAGGAAAGAACTACAGAGATGGCTCCAGAGCAGCCAAGAGAGAGGCCTGGCAGACCTGGCCTTCTCATATTCTGGGGAAAACTGTCAGCAGCCCCCAGACCCCCCTGTTCATTTTTGGTCTGCCACCCAGCCCCTGGAGGACAAGCATTTCATGAACATTCATTTCAGCAGAAATATTGTGCTATGCCATGGCTGTAGGTGGAGTGGGAGTAATGGGCAGGCACCAGAGCAGGAAAAGGTGAGGGATAAGCAAGACTGAACACTGCTGAAGGGGTGGGCTGGCAGCTGAGCCTCTTGGTGGAACCATCCAAGCCTCCTCATGGATGGAAAACAGGAATGGAGAAAGAATGGTCCTTCCCTTCCATTTCTGGATTAAATGATGAGCTGTTTGATTGTGATAAGGGAGATTTTGTTGCCAGCTTTGCCTGTTTGGCAGAGAGCTCTCTTAAGCTCCAGTTCCTGGAATACATTTAAGCTTTCATTTTTTCCAGGCCTAATGATTTCAGAAAGAGCAATGTAAACATAATTCCTAAAGACACAAATTGAGAAGCAACACTCCTCACATCTCAAAATCGTTCAGCCTAGTTTTTAAGTCCATCATGTAAGTCAGCAAAGAAGGTCTACCTAATTATTTCATCTGCAAAGACAGATGAAAATACTATTTTAAAGTACATCGAGTGTATTCCACAGCCCATTTTTAGATCTAACAGTGTGGTCTGTTACATCAATCATCATATGGTTGTAGGTTTCATAGATTCAATTGCAACGCTTGTTTGCCCCCTTCTATATAGATGACATGGAATAAAACAAACTGGAGCTAGATGCCACGGAATTATTTATTTTGAAAAATGATTGCACATTTTTAATCATGTTTGCCATGGTTAATTAAGTACACCTGCTCAGGAACAAAATTAATCTTTAGGCTGGCTTTATTTTTCATTTTGTAATATACTATGTCTCTATATGTTGAACTATAATTTATTCCCAGCAACACTGGTGTTTCTGTAGCACACTCAATAAACATCCAACAAAGGACGTCCTCTGCATTTTGTTACTGCTCAAGCAATTTTCACTTCAAACCATGCTATTCTCTACTCTTTGCTTTCTTGTCCAGTTCTGCACATCAGATGTCTATAATTGCCATCCTCCAAATTGCATACACAGCCTGTTTATTTCTCACATCCAAAACAGGAGCACAAGAATAAAGGCTGACTAAGACAAGTATAATTGCTGTTCACTAGAACAATCCTCCAAGATCCAAATATAGAAAAGTTTGTAAGCATCTATTTAATTTAAAACATGCTTGTATTTCCATTGCCTTTGAAAGAATACGTTTTATGTTAAGGCTTCTACAGAAATTCTCACACTTGAATTATGCAGAAGCTAAAGACCTTCCCTGGACCAAGATCTAAGCACCTCACAAACTGAGCAGATCTACTGCACTAAATGCAACCTTCTTTGTCTTTCAGAAACTAAATTCCTTTATTGTCTTTACAGTGCAATAGATTCACACTTCAATTTAAGATCTAAAATGGAGAATAGAAATATGACATACATATTAAGTGAAATTTCAGATATGAGAGTTTCTAATCTGCAAAAAAGCTTCACTGGAAGTGCTTCGTTCTTAGCAAATTACCTGTGACAAGTCAGAATTTCCCTGATCTGCCTCTCAAATACTCAGTGTCTGTTCAGAGGAGTATCTAAAAACTCATCATGCCCAGTCCTTGACGAGGAACAAGAATTCAATTCAAACTGAAAAGAGGCAGTGCTGGGAGAGGTTCTGACATTCAGAAAGGGTAGCGGGATAAAAGAGAGAGAAAAATGACAGACTCAGTCTGCACCATTACTAAAATTAGATCACTTCTTTTGTTCTCCTGAACCTTCTGCTCTATTTGCCAGGAATCATATTAGCAACAGAAACTGTGAGAATCTGTCCAACCTTATTAGAGAAGCTGGACACAAAGAAATTATGAAAATCTCTTCTAAATGTACTTGCACATAAAAAGAAAAAAGGGAGAGTTTTAGAATTCTGCAAGGTTAGATGAAAACCCATGTCAGAAAAAGTGGACATTAAACTAACGAAGATTAATTAACAGTATTGCAGTGTGCTGCACATCACCACAGCACAGGACTTTACCATTTCTGTCTTTTTATATATTGTTTTACTACTTAGGACAGACCTGGAGAGGCTCAGAGGTGTGCCCATGGCTCTTCACAATAGCAACCAGTTTACCCAAAATTCTGCTCTACTGTCTAAGATACAGTTCAATATTGCCACCCAAAAGAACTGTGAAGGTCCAGCTTTGCTCGTGGGGAGGATTTGGAGGGTTGGCTGGGAATCCTTCTCCATGTAGAGACCTAATAGTCTATAGTGCTGTAGGGGCAAGAGATGATTCTGGTGTATACCAAGGAATCATGGCTGAACTCCTCAATATTGTGGGAATTTCACAGGAGAGCCTCCACACTGAGACCTTCCCTCTCTGGGCTGCTGTTTTGAAGACACAATTAGAAACAACAGGTAAGGACTAAATAATATTTTAAGTCGGGCACACAAGGGAAACAGGATTGAGTGATGGGATCAGGCTCCTTCTCTAGTCTGATTTCACTAGAATAGCTGGTAGTGGCTCTTCCATAGCCTTGTCCATAGCTCATGGTTAGGACATCTTTTAGCAGCAGCACAATGAGCTAAGAATGTCCTTTGGCCTCCTTCTTCTTGGGGTGGGCCACTAGCCCCCCTCAACAAAGCAGTTCCTGACACCAGACCACTGCTTTTTATTCCTCCTTAAGGAGATACCAGCCCCACCAGGGACATCCCAGTTCTGAGTGGATCAAGGCACTTTTTGCACCATCACAAACCAGAAGCTCAGACCTGCTTCTGGAGAGAAGTTTCCTAATGACCAATGCAGCAGCTCTACACTTAATGAACATCCAACTCCCTTCAGAGACACCTCCTTCATTCTCAATATCACACAAAGCCCAAATGTTGCACTGCAATCTCTGAATTTTCTTGGTCAAGAATATTTCTTTAGGTCTTTGAGAAGTTGGGTGCTGGACAGTGACAACCTGAGCCAAGTTTTAACAAGCAGCAAGTGTGTACACGACCATCTCTAATTAGGTGAAGTGGTCAGGGACACAGGACACGTTACCTTGTTGGAGATTCAAACATTCCTACTCCACTGGAAGCTACAAAGTGTCCTGGAGCTCCAGCTGTAAGAGCTTGGGTGTCGCTGGAGCAGAATCTCCCACATGATCTATCTGTGTTTATATCCACAACATCCGTGTGGCCACAGACTGGGGTATAAATGACAACTGTGAAGGCTGCATGGCCACAGGACTGTTGCACCTTGTCAAAGTAAAGATGCAGAATATCTCATAGTCAATCCTGGGTTGTCACTTACGATTCTAGCAGTACAAAACATCTGCGATTCGTAATTCTCTCTCTGTCCCTTTCTCCTCAGATCAGTGACAGATTCTCAAAATACAGCAATTGAAAGAGACTTCCAAGAGAAGTGAGTCTTTCCCAAAACGTAAAATATTTAACTAGATTGCTTCCATAATCAAGATGTTTTCAGCATGAAATGCAAAGAGGACAAAAAAAGAGGAAAACCTTACCGTGTTAAACAACAAAAAGAATTCAGCTCAAAGATCCTGATTTTAAAAATATCCTACACAAATTAACTGGAAATCTGCAAACTCAGTGTCTTATCCTTCACCTGAAGCACACAGTTCTTATAAAATCCAAACCATATTATACACAAAGTTAAACTGATGAGAAACACTCTCGTGTTTTAATGTTGTAAAAAACAGCTAGGTAGGAATACTGAAATTACTTGAAGCATATGTTTAGCTGCCAAGCAGGAAGGGCCCCTGAAAGGGAGTTGATACTTCAGTTGCTAAAACTTATTACATGGATGTTACCCTGGAACTAACACTTAATGGTTAAAAGCCTTTCTCTTTGGGGAAACACGGGTATCCTCCACATGTAGGAATGGAGTACCTTTTCCTAAAGTTTATTTCAAAGGGATAAAGTCACCCAGAAAGAAGTGAGCTCCACCGTGTGGTTTTCCGCCAGCCTACGGCCACGTTGTCGAAAGGCATTACTTCAAAGTGAGCCACGGGAAAGTGGTCATGGATAACACACATCCAGCACACACAGATTTCCAGAAACCTACACACAGACAGGATGGGTCCCCTGCAGGATGCAGGAAAATACATTGAGTAAAACAAGGAGTCAGATTTCACTCTGATGTCCCCCCTTTGGGAATGCCAGCCTGGAGAGTGCAACAAAACAATAACTAACTTTGGGCATCAGGAAAAAGGCTATTCCATAATCTAAATTGAAAGTAATTTTTTTTTTCTCTAGCAGTAAATCTTTAAAAAAAAAAAAATTCCTACAAGCTCTTTTTTTCTTATAATCAACAACTGCAAGAAAGCATCTGTTTCCCCTACCGTTATAGCTGCACACAAAGTGCATTTCCAAACAGAAAACACGTTTTTGTTTTATCTTTAAACAGAAGAAAGGTCAGTAAGAAATATATTTGTACCTGCATTACTCCAAACAAAGTCAACATTAAAAAGATGGAAATGTTCATATTATTATTCAGGGAGTTAGGACTAACAGACTTTACACAAACTGAAAATAAGCAAGCCAAAAACCAAGTCCCAAATCTGGAAATAGTTTGTGTGTATCATAATTTTAAGAGGATCAGGAGTCATGTTAAATTCAGTGAGACAGTTCATGTTTCCAGCTATATGTTGTGTGATAATCAGAAGAAGACAGCTGGAGGTCAGCAGAAACTTGGAACAGTTTACTCTGTTAGCAGGTTTTATCTTATTTTATATGAACAAGAAAATTTTTAGAACTCTTAAGAGAAATAAATTACTATGCTCCCTTCACCTGTAGCTTGGAGTTTGAACTGACTGAAATTCTGATTTATTCTTTTGAGCAAGAGTGAAAATATAGGAAATGATTCCTCAGAGTTTTGAAGAAGTTTTGAAACACAAGTGGCAAAGCTTGCAAAGAAATAAATCCAGTGTCTGGTCATCTCACTCTGCTGTTATTATTTAGGATTTAAATATTCCAGAAGAGAACTGTCATCTTTACCAAGTTACAATTGAATTGGGAAACTGGGACAGGATGAAACTTGACAACCAAAAAGTAAATACCTGCTACCAACCTTTAGGGAATTGCAAAGAGATGCTATTTATCTTGGAATACCAAGATATAAATAATATGAGATATAAATAATTTTAATAGGATTGCAACAGATACATCTGAAAGAGAGGGTGAAAAAATATTAGATCAAGGATAGTGAAAAAAAAATTTTTTTAAAATTTATTATCCAAGAGGCAGGAATCATCTGTGCCACTGAACTGCATTTAAAACAAATTCAATAAAGACAAATGGTTATTTTGCTCTGGTGGTGTTTCCAAGGTTTTACACTGGATTCCCCAATCCAGCTGCCTTTTTATTATCTCTGAAGAATAAAGATTAACAGACCTACAAAAAGGTTATGATGATTCTGATAAGAACTGCTTAGAATCAGTCCTTTCCTTTGTCTGTCTAAAATTCTAAGCACATGCTTGTGTGTTAAATTAGGTATTCAGATTAAAATGGATATAACTGTTTCTAACTATTTACATGGTGATTGTTCTAAAAGGTATTAAGGTAGACTCGTGTGCCCTGGTGTTAATACACTGAATTATACATTTTAGTATAATGAGATATAAATGATATTACACGTTCTGACTCTGTTAAATATTCTCAATGTTAAACAGGTGTAATTTGAAGTGGCAAGTAATACTGCAGTATTTGGATTTATATTTCAGTTTCCCACTGAATGCTCTATTTGGCTTAACCTAGAAGAAAACAGAAAGTATTTGGCTCTACCTGAGGCTAAAACCAGCGTTCATGTTGTCAATTAGTTAATACATTAACATATGAACATTAGTTAATACATTAATATCCAAGATTAAGGGAACTTTTGGGGGTATTTTATTATGTCAGAATGCTGGGGATCTTCTCGCTCTCTACAACTCCCTGACAGGAGGTGAAGCCAGGTGGGGATCGGGACCTGCTTCCAAGGAACAAGGGACAGGATGAGAGGACACAGTCTGAAGATGTACCAGGGGAGGTAAGTGGGACATTAAAGGAATTTCTTCCAGGAAGGATGATAAGACACTGGAATGGGCTGGCCAGGGAAGCGATGGAGCCACGGCCGCTGGAGGTGTCGAAGACTGGCCGGGCACTCAGTGCCATGGCGGGGCTGGCACGGTGCGATCGGTCACGGGCTGGACCCGCTGATGCCGAAGGTCTTTTCCACCTGGATTAATTCCGGGATGCTGCGGGCGCTGCCCGCCGTGAGGGAGCGGGAGCACCAGAGCCCCTCAGCGCTCCGGTACCGACCCCGCCGAGAGGAGGCGGCGGGAGAACCCCAGGTCCGGCCGGAGCCATTTCCCGCAGGCAGCGCGTCCCCACCGCCTGCCTCAGGCGGGCAAAATGGCGGCGGCGGCTGAGGGGCGGGAAAAAGGGGCGGGCAGAGAACGGCAGCGCTCCGCCATCCTCCTCCTTCTTCTTCTCCCACCGCCCGCTCGGCCCCGTGCTCTGCCGGCCCCTGCCCCGCTCCGAGCCCGGGCCACAGGTAGGTGCCATCCCCGCCGAGGCTCCCTGCCGCGGGTTTGCCCCCCGGCCCTTCCCCTCCGGAGACCGCAGAGGTGTTTTTTGTAGTCGCTTGGTGCTGGGTGTCTTTATTTAGTGCCTGCAGAAGAGGTGAGGGGAGGTGGGTGGGTGGGAAGCGTGGTGGCCCAGGTGGGAGCCTCTCTGGTCAGGGGCACAGGTGCCTCGGGAGGAGGCGGCCAGCGACCCTTCCCAAAGGTAATCCCGGGATGCTCATCCCAAAACTGGATGGGGTGTGTTGTCCTAAAACGCTATTTCCCCGCTCTCTATGGGGAAAGGGATCAGCGCTGCTGAGCAGGGGCTCCCAGCCTGTTCTGCCTGGCTCCTGGCTGGAATCTGACCTGCAGCACAGTGGGGTCTTCAGCCATGGATATTTGTCTAGGAAGTCTTTAACCAGGTGTGCGGGCACGCAGGTGGGCGCGGGGGCATCTGGATTTGGTGGGACAGGGGATGCCACATCCTCCCCTTCACCTCCCACCTGTTCCTCCAGCTTGGCCAGCAGGTGGTTTGTAACCCTCACTTATCCTTTCATGAAAACACCTGTAAGACCACCAAGGATTTTAAAGCCCTGTGTGTTTCAGCTGCTTAAGTGGCAGACAGCTGGTACGCATACTCTGTAATCTGCTAAAAATAAAAGCAAACCAAACTCAGCTGATCCAGCTTCAGCCCACGTGAAGGATGGTGTTCATTTAGATGAAAATTCGTGCCCTGCTCTGAATTCCTGCCTGAATTTGTGGCAAGATTCGCTTTGTCGCCCTTTGTAATAGGGGCATAACGAGGTTATTGCAGGGTAAAACTTGTGAAATGACTTTACGGTGTTAAAGCCCTTTTTCCATCCTTGCTGTGATAGTGTCCAAGTGGCAGGGATCCCCTCCCTGATGATGACACACTGTTGTGCTGGGGGTTGTTTGGGTATCCAGGCAAGTTGTCCAAGTGGGGCCAGGCCTCTATGTCAGGAATGTGTATTGAAGCCAGGTCCTGTAAACACTCACAAATGTGTAGAGCCTTGTTGCTAGGGCTTTGCACAGGAATAAGACATGGATGAGTCTCTCTTTGAAGTCCTGATGTGCTACCTGACTAGTTGGAAGCCAGGAGAACAGCAGAGGGAAGAGTTTCCATAGTTAGCGAGCTTCAGCAAATAAATTCACCTCTTTTTGTGGCTCGTTTTGGAGCAGAGCCAAGTGGAACTATATTGTTTATATGTGTAGATTCTTGTGTCTCACACAAAGATGCCTGTTGTTTACACAGAAACTGTAAGAGGAATGTTTTGTTAACATTTGGTTAGCAATATAAACTGACAAACACAAATGCAGACTGGAACTTGAAACAAAAATAGCCCCTCTCAGAGCAGAAAAACACAGCTGCCCAAAAACTGTTTTTCAGGGAAAAATCTGCACCTATTGGTTCTATGTTTTCTTTTTAAACTCAGCTTCTGTCATTTCCAAGCCTATAAATCTTCTACTTCGTGTAACTATCCCAACAACTAAAGCTCTTTGCCCATGTACCCTCTAAACAGTGCTTATTTTCCTAAAGAAGATTGACTGAATTGTGATACTGTACAATTACATTTGAAATTTGTTTTTAGTTGGGTGTGTCGCTGTTACATTTTCAAATTCCTGAGCTGACTGGGATAAATTCCCCTCTCCATTGTCAACATGTGTCTTTTCCATTAGTTCTAGTAGGACTGACTGCTGCCTTCTCCTTACTTTTAAGAAGTATTTAGTGGCTTGAAATGGTATGACCAAAAAAACCCGTGTTTGCAATATTTTATTAAAAAAAAACCAACCAAAAAACAACCAAACAAAAAACAACCAAACAAAAATCCCACAAGCTACATAAAGAGTAGTTACAGAGCTTGTGGGGTCCTGCTTTCCATGGTGGAGTGTATTATTGACTCAATGAATAAAATCTCATTTGCACTGTTACCAACTTCATTCCCCAATGACCAGCATCTACCAACAGTCAAGTGATTGATACCTATTTAAATAAATGGAGTGAATTGTTCTCAGAAATGTTTGGTATTGTAGGAAAAAGGGATGGCAGTAGTTTGAGGACTCTGTGGCAGCCAAATGTTTAATTTTTAATGTCTCACCAGTGATGGCAGTGGGTATTCATCAGATTGTACAGATCCAGTGGAAGAAAGTCAGTCAGAATTTCAGTACTTGCACATCTCCTACTGCACACCATCTCTTTTTCAGAATTATTATTAATGATATTGGCACTACTTTTTTTGTGCTGGTTTTTTCACCCTATTTCTTAGCTTGAGTATTTCTGTCTGTCACTCATAGATTCTTGCTTTCATGATCAGTAGCATAGAATTATATTTGAATATCATAGTCACCACCTTACATTTATTGTTTCTACATTGCCTGATCCTCTCTAAAACAGTATTCAAACCTATTGCTATTTGATGGGTCATTGTAAATGTCTGCAGGTATCTTTTTCTTTCCTTTCTTTCAGCTTTTTCCTTTGGCACAAAGAAGAATATATGCTGATTCTGCTACAACTCACAAGTAGCGTGTTTATTTTTTTTTAATATGTTTTAAGAAGCAGAAAGTGAACTATTTATTTTATATTACAGTGAGATCCTGTCCTTCAACTGGGCTGTGTAGGGAGGACAGTAACAATGCTGATGTGGAAAACAATTTTTAGTACTTCTGCTTACATTTTTTTAATACATTTATGTAGAAAAAGCTTTATTCCATAAAGCTTTGATTTTTTTTTTTTACAGGGACCTCTGTGTGCCTGTGTCCCTGCACTTGTGTGGCTGTTCACTGGAATCACAGACTCTGTATACAGAGATCCTTAACAGGATTTGGAATTGGAGAGTTGTGGCAAGGTGTGATTGGAATCACATTGGGTGGGAAGAATGTCAGCTGTAGGAAGGCATTCTGATGGGGTGATGGGTTGGTTTTATCATCTGTTTTATCATTTATCACAGGTTATATATTTTCATTTGCAACCTTCAGATGAAAGAATGTGTTCATATTTTAAAACAGATGTTTGCTTAGTTGTTGTATTCTGGGAAATTCTAACAGCAACGTGTCAGAATTCCACCGTAACTTGGTAAATAAAAAGAAAGCACAAGAATTCCCTGGGTTCTGAGTTCCAGAATCACTAATGTGTCTATGTATTGGTCTCTCCCAGGAAAGATGATCCCCAGGCAGCATTCCTGAGCCATGAGGATGGGGCCAGATGTACCCCTGCTCAACGACTACAAACAGGAGTTCTTCTTGAAGCGCTTCCCTCAGACTCTGCTGGGAGGTCCCCGCTTCAGATTAGGCTACTGTGCCCCTCCTTACATCTATGTGAACCAGCTCATCCTTTTCCTGACTCCATGGCTTTGGGGAGGAGTGGGAACACTCCTGTACCAGCTGGGAGTGATGAGGGACTTCTGCACTGCAGCCCTGTCGGGAGGACTCATGTTTGTTACTGCCCTTGCTCTTCAGTTGACAAACCTCTATGCAAAGCAGAAAACAGTGACAGTAGAGAGGATGCAAATTCAGAATACCCTGACAGATGAAGATGAGTTTGAATTTTCCAGCTGTGTGGGTTCAGAGACAGTAAAATTTATTATTCCTGGCAAGAAGTACATAATCAACACTGTATTCCATTCCCTTCTGGCAGGGGTGTTGTGTGGGCTGGGAACTTGGTATCTGCTGCCAAACAGAATAACCTTGTTATACAGCAACCTTGGAGGAACTGTTGTGATCTTTGTGTTTGGATGGGTGACCATATGTATAGGAGAGTATTCGTTGATCATAAACACAGCCACTGAAACAGCCACTTTCCAAGCACTGGATACTTATGAAATCACTGCTCTGATGAGACCTTTCTACATTTTTGTCTTTATTGCTGTGGACCTTGCACACAGGTAAATGTAATAATGCATTTGGCCCCTTGAAGTGATGGTTATTCTGGGTATTTTGGATGGGAAAAATTTTTCCTCTGAGGAAAATTTATTTTGAGATTCTAATCAACTGTAGTAACTTCAAAGAAGGAAGATTGATGCATGTATGATAAAATTTGAGGTTCTGTGCTGTGTATAAAAGGTGCTTAAATTTTTATAGCATTTCATGTAAACTAGGAAGAGCAGTTTGTAAGAGATAGTTTTTCCTATCCTCTACAGTGTCATTTTTCATATTTTTGTATTGGAACATTTGCATCTATATAATTTTAAAGGATGTGTTTTGAAAAACACGTATTTCTGACCTGGAATCATAAATCTAAACAGTCCAAGATTCAGGATTACTGGATTTATGTCCAGATTTCATCCTGGAATACTTTCTAATTTAAGCTCTGTAAAGGGATAGCAGGGGCTTTTATACAACAGGCAAAAAAACCCCAAACAGAAAAAAAAAGCCACCAAAAAAACTCTGAATTTGGTTTTAAGGAATAGGTAAGCAAATGGGAATATCGCTGTGGCTTTGTTATATGGATTTTGAACTTGGATTTTTAAATGCTTTTGCAATACAAAAGAGCTGACTGACAAAAGTATCAGTCTACAAGTTAGGAGAGTCACATTTCTTTTTTTTGGATGAGTGTCTTAGCTGGAATATTTGTAATATTAGGCTCCTGAAACAAGATGCTTTTAAATTTACTCTCTGCATTTTTTCTCCCTATCAGGTGATATTTATAGCACTTTGTCACATGCACATATTTTATGGTTGGGGTACTTCAGATATGTTAAAAAAAACAGTGTTTGAATTTGCTAGTTTTGCACTGTGAGATGTCTTTGTTAATGATTTACCTTAATTACCACTTCAGGTGAGGTATGAGAATGATACATGTGGTCTTGGACTCCAAATTCTTCTATTCAGTTTCCTGGGGAGAAGATTAGGACATTGTCAAAATTCCTGATAAAATTCCTCTAAGGCTTGCTTACTTACTAAAAAGTAGAGGGAAAGCAAATATCTTGGCAGTCTACTACCTTTAACTGGTGAAGTACATATGGGTTAGAATTTATGCAGATTTCTAATACTGATCTTGGTGTTTTTGCAGGAAGATTTTGACACTTTTATGTAGAAATAAACTCTCTTTAGGCATATACAGTATTATCTGTAGGTGTACAGGCAACATGCCTGTTCCTCCAGTGTTAATGCTTAGATCTTAGGCCTTGAAATTGCATAAAATTTTGCTTTTGTGTTTCTGAAAAAAATACTTTACAATTTTTTTTGTTAAATGCTTGAGAGCTTGGTGCCTGTGGACCTTTGTTTTTTGCACAAGTGTTTTTTCAGTGTATTATCACAACAGTAACAAAAATAATCGGGATAATTGCATCACTGTATTCGTCTGAAGGCTTCAAATCTTTTAAATGAAAATTTAGTTTGTGTTCTGATGTTCTAATTAATGTGTTACTGTCCCAGGCATAAATATATGTCCTTATTTTTCCTTTTAAAAAATACTCATTAGGTTTTATGGGTTGAATGTGAAATGTCTTTACTTTGGGATTTGCTGTAGTAATTAAACAGGAAATCTTCCCACATGGAAGTTATTTTTCCCTTCACAGAAGTCAAATCCATTTCTTCTTTTATCCAGGTTTGCTGTCAACGCACCCATTCTAGAACAGACAAACCAGATTTTGCACATCCTGTTTCTTTTTCTGCCACTCTTGTGGGCAATGGGAATTCTGCCCCCACTTGATGCACTTTTTCTCTGGGGAATGGAACAACTGTTGGAGTTTGGACTAGGAGGTTCACCTATGTCAAGTAACACAAAGTAAATGTTTTTACGATTGTAAAATATATCAGTATTGTTCATAACCTTTTTCTTTTCAAGCAAATCTTCTTTATTTTCTCCTTCACAGGTTGTTAGTAATGTTTCTCATTTCTGCTGGAACAGCAATAGCATCGTATTTCATTCCCAGCCCCCTCGGTGTGATCCTCTTCATGACTGGATTTGGGTTCATACTGAGTCTTAACCTAAGTGAGATTGGCTTTGCCTTCAAACACACCATGAGCAGCCATTTAGGCCCCAGCAAATCTCAAAATACACACAGAGGTCTTAGGGTACAATTTGGATGGAGGGAATTTATTTTCTATGTGACTGTGTTGACATTTGCTCTCACAGAAGCAAGCCTGCTGCATCAATTTGCAGGCTCCTCATCGTTTTCCCCAGCCAGTCCCCAGGCCATAGCAAGTTACATTCTGATCCTATTACTTGTAATTCTGTGGATTCTTAGAGAGATTCAGAGAGTGTACTTGTTTGGAGTCTTCAGAAACCCCTTTTACCCAAAGGATGTCAGGACTGTGGATGTGTTCATGGAGAAGCAAAGAAGGCTAATGAAAGTTGGTGTTGTCAGGAGGATTTTACTAACACTAGGTAGGAATACACAACTGTCTGTTGTTTGTTAGATGATGCTTTGTAGGGAGATTGAAATTCTAGAATTGCTGTATGTGCAAGATTCTGTCAATGAACCGAGGGAAACCAAGTGGCTGGAAATGCTTGTTGGTGTCTTGTTAAACTGTGCATTGAGGTCAAAGTTGCTGGGCCAGCATATTTCAAAGTGATTGAATTTGAAAGTGATTTCATTTATTTCTTTTATAGGGGTGAGCTTAAAAATTTGAGCCTTTTTAAAGCCCAGCTGAGAAAGCAGGGCCTTTTAAAGGATTTTAGTTACAACTGCAGTACCTACTTGTGAAAAGATGTACTTGGAAACAAAATGAATTGAAAGTCTTCAAGCTGACTAAATATTTGGTTCTTAGAACTTGCTAGTAAAAGGAAGAGCCTCCTTTCTGGTAGGTTAGAGTCAAATGCATCTACTTTGAGGGTATAAAAAATTGATTTAAATCATTTCATGAAGAAGCATTAGTTTGGGAAAGTAGATTGATGACTGCTATTCCATGGGTTTTTTTACTTATTTGAGTTTTCTCTTGGGGAAACAAATAAAGGACAAAAGAACTAATAGCAAGAACTAAGCATTGATGTAAATGTTTGTTATCCTGGGCCGTTAGGGCAAATAAATTGTTCGATATCATGGGAGCGTAATACAAAGAGGAGTTTGTGATGATGAAGGGAAGGTTTCTCTTTTTATGCTGGGATTTCCACCCTGCAATAAGACTGCTTACCTCTGTTGACATTTGTTATGTTTTTGGAAGGAGGTCAGTGATTCTTTTATTTCCATTGCAGTGTCTCCGTTTGCTATGATCGCATTCCTGTCACTCGACCATTCGCTACAAAACCCGCATTCCGTGTCTGTTTCCATTGGATTCACAAGGATATTCAGGATGGTAATTGGAATTTTAAATACGTTTGCCTTAGAAATGCTCTTAGAAATGATTTCAGAACCAAGGTGACCTGGAAGAAGTATTCCAGGTCATGAAGGCAGAGATAAATAAATATATTATTTAATGAATTTCTAACATGTCTCTGTTTTAGGTCTGGCAGAATACAGAAAATGCCTTACTAGACATGGTGATTGTGTCAGCAGCACAAATGTTGGTGTTTAATCCAGACCTCTGGTGGAACAGGAGCCTTGATACAGGAATCAAACTCTTGCTGGTAATGCTCATAATGTAAAATAAAGCAGATAGTTGTTACCCGAAGTCTCTGTTTCCTTGCCCTCTTCTGTTGGAGATCTACAGAGCCCAGAACCCGGCAGATAGAAGCTAAAAAATACACTAAGATATATTCTAATACCATAGTAATTGTCTTTGAATTACTGTAGCTGTGCTGAGTGTGCTACAGGCTGCAAACCCCGTGCTTCCCTCCTCTGTGCTGCAGGTCGGTCTCCTGCGGGATCGGCTGTTCCAGTTCCTCTCCAAGCTGCACTTCGCCATCGCCATCCTCCTGACGTCCTGGACGGAGAAGAAGCAGCGCCGCAGGTCCAGCGCCGCCCTGATCGCGCTCAACGTCGCCTTCTTCCCCGTGCTGCTGGCCCTGGTGGCCGTGTCGGCGCTGCTCTCCTCGCCGCTGCTGCCGCTTTTCACCCTGCCCGTGTTCCTGGTGGGCTTCCCGCGGCCCCTGCGGAGCTGGCCGGGGCCTGTGGGCGGCAGCGCCTGCGTGTGCTCCGACACGGTGTACTACCGGCAGCTGGTGCCCAGCCTGGCCACGGCGCTGCAGGCCGCCCTGGCGGCCGGAGGGCTGGGTACGTACAGGGAGCTCTCTGCCTCTCTCACGGGAACGGTGTGACCAGCAGGGGCAGGGAGATCATTGTTCCCCTGTGCTCGGCACTGGTGAGGCCACACCTCGAGTGCTGTGTCCAGCTCTGGCCCCTCAGTTTGGGAAGGACATTGAGTGCTGTGTCCAGCTCTGGCCCCTCAGTTTAGGAAGGATGTTGAGACCCTTGAGTGCATCCAGAGGAGGCAACAAGGCTGGTGAGGGGCTGGGAACACAAACCCTGTGAGGAATGACTGAGGGAGCTGGGGTTGTTTAGCCTGGAGAAAAGGAGACTCAGGGGTGACCTTATCACTCTGTACAATTCCCTGAAAGGTGGCTGTGCTCAAGTGGGGTTGGTCTCTTTCTCCAGGCAGCAACTGACAGAACGAGAGGAGACAGTGTCAAGCTGTGCCAAGGGAAATATAGGTTGGATATTAGGAAAAAGTTGTTCATGGAAAGAGTGATAAAATATTGGAATGGTCTGCCTGGGGAGGTGGTGGAGTCGCCATCCCTGGATGTGTTTAAACAAAGTCTGGATGTGGCACTCGGTGCCATGGTTTAGTTGAGGTGTTAGAGCTGGGTTGGACTTGATGATCTTGAAGGTCACTTCCAACCTAGTCTTTCTGTGAATTCTGTAAAATATTGCAGCTAAATACTTCAGGAAACATGGTTTTGCTGGAGAACAGGAGAATCTGGGGTTGAAAACCACGTTTCACACTGTGGGTTAGATCTGATACTCAGAGATTGCTCAGGAAAAGGTGGTTACTTTTATCCTTCTTGTACAACCAATGATAGGACAAAGGGGAACAGCCACAAGTTGCACCAGGGGAGGTTCAGGATGTTGGGAAATATTGGATATTGGGAAATATTTCTTCATGGAATGGAGGGTTAAGCATTGGAATGGGCTCCCCAGGGAAGTGGTGGAGTCATCATCCATGGAAGCATTCAAGGAATAATCAGATGTAGCAGTTTGTGATACAGTTTCATGGACATGGTGGTATTTAAAGGCTGGGCTTGATCATAGAGGACATCTTTGCCAGCTAATGATTGTAGGATGTCTCCTTGTTACAATCCTGTAAAAAAACACCTGTTTTGTTACCTTTAAGGAGATACTAAATGGTAATGAAGCAATATCAATCCTAATCTTTCTATACTGAACAAAAAGGGTGGAATGCATTGATCCCACCTAACTGGAGGCTGTAAATTGGGTTCTTCAGGCATACAGCATAGAGAAGGATGTGTGTCAGACTTCTCTCTGTAGGTCTGTCTGTCTCTGCATCAATCCCATTCCTCAGCATCCAGAAGGTGACTTTGCTAATTTGGCTGTATTAATTGCTTATGGTGCATATTGACTGGATGTTTGTGAAATACATGATGTAGCCCAAGTAGCAGTAAACAGCTGAGAACAAACTCACTGATAAGATTTCATGTCATATCTTGTGCAGGCAGTTGGGGTAGGATTGTAGCAGCACTTGTGGGTTTACAGCCTGTGACAAGCAATCTGATGGGGTTTTCACAGAATTACACAGACAGAGGTGCAGAAATGCCCAGGCCTTTTCCCAGCTGGAGACAGAGTAACTCTTCTAAAATTGCAAGGTCATTTTCTTGAGAAACAGCCTTTGTGTAACCTAAATAATCAAAAGATTGTAGCCCTTAGACAAGAGGCAAATACTTACATAAGCCCCTTAGAAAAGGGCTTATGGCTGGAAAAAGTGGCTTAATATTTGAAAGCAGTGGAAGTTAACCTTAATCATGCTTTTCTGAAGAATATATCCAGGTGCTTTACTAGGAAACATGTGCTGCACTTTCATCACTGGTTAGAGAGAAGTACTAAATAAAACTAGGAAATCTTTGTTCCCTGAAGAAGGATACTTCAGTTTGTCTACTGCATCTATGTTTTATATCTACAATAGATATATTTATTATATCATTATAATATCTATTAATCTGTCATATATATATATATATGTTATCTATCTCTTATATCTATCTATATTATATATATACATATATATATATATATACATATTTTAATAGGGTTTTTTCCCCATTCCCATCAGGACTGTGATGGCATGTATGCCTCAGAATAAATAATTTAAAAGACTAGTCTTGAGGGGTAAAAAGTCTCTTGTTTAATGGGAAAATCTGTGAATGAATGTCTTGAAGCAAGAAAAACTGTGGTGTTCTCAGATGAGTTCCAAAGGAAGCAGTCCCACTTTATGTGTCACTAATTTAAACCCATAGTTTTTTCTGTGTAAAGGAGTTTTAGTAGCTTTAACAGCTAGCAAGAAAGGAATTAAAATCTTTGCAAAATGTTAGCAAGAAAATGCACTTCATTAGCTCAGTGGGATAGAAAAGGTTACTTAAATTTTAACTACAGCTTAATGGTTGGTTTCACTGATTTCATCTTACAACATTTTAAAACTAAAATTCTCTGCAAGTGAGTGGTCACCAGACATGAATGACAGCAGAAGCAGGTCATAAACTGGCAGCAAATGTCATGTTTAAGAATAGAACCATTGTGGTAGGAGGATTGACATTAGGCTGTAGTTCAAATACAGTATAACCACTAGTTCTTAGGAAATTTGGCATTGCTCTCTTTGTGACATAGGTGAAAAAGAGAAAAAGTTTGGGTGGGTTTTTATTTTTTTTTTGAGTTCTAATTTACTGTTGTTCAGGACCCGATTTTCAAATTCCAGTTCAGTTATATTTTTATTTCTCTGATAACAAATGAACTTCCTACTCCACAGTAAATTGGGCCATTAGGAGACTCCTATGCTATATCATGATTCTTTAATATATTCTCAGTAAAAAAGATTTTAGGTCTCCAGAAAACATCATTGGGAACTGTGTGGTTGAGAATGCAGCCAAAAATGATCTTTAATCCTGAAAGTCATCTCTGCAAAGGAAATTGAGGGCAGAGTTGTTCACACCTGCTCTGGTCTGAATAATGTAGTCCTGCAGTCCTGTGAGGTTTCCCAACTTTCCACAGCTTTTTCAAAGCTGCAATTTCAGCCAGTTTCTTCAAGATTCTAAGGTGCTAGTTAGCCAGTGTTAACTGATGGTGATGTTGATGCAGAAATAGTTTGTGATTGCTGTTGAATCCTTTCATTGGCATGTAGAAAAGGTAAAATGTAGGGGTTTTTTTGGGTTTTTTTTCTTGCCTAGGTCTCTCTCTGCCTGGGTCCCATTACTTGTGCCGCTTTCAGGATAGGCTGATGTGGATATTGGTGCTGGAAAAAGGCTTCACATACTGTGGTGTTAACATCAAGGTAATTGCATGCTGAGCACTGAGATGTTGATGTCTGGAAATAGTGCAAACGTTTTGCTGTGTAACATTTCAGCAGTGTAACTGATTTACATTTCATTCTCTAAGATGAGTGTTATACTAATTAGTCTTGCAATTTACATGAGTAGCAGATGTGAATTTTTTTTATCACAATCTATTTAATAAGCTGGTTAATAAGATCTGCACAGGCAAACATTTATTTAAGTCATTGATCTGTGCTTAATATTGGAGTGAGTGCTTTGTTGTTGCTGTTGTCTCTAGATAAATTTGTAAATTCAGTTGTGGAAATACTGACAATCATCTTGTTTAGAACAATTCAGCTTGCTAGTGTTTAAAGTTACATCCTGGTGAAGACTAACAGGAAGCTGTTTTCATGTGTGCTTTAGGGCCTAGAACTGCAGGAAACATCCTGCCATGCTGCTGAAGCTCACAGAGTGGATGAAATTTTTGAAATGGCCTTTGAACATCAGGAGCACACAAGGATTCTGTCTCCCAATCCCCATTTTGGACACATCCTGACTCCCTGTACTGTTGTTCCTGTGAGGCTGTATTCTGATGCCAGGAATGTGTTGTCTGGAATAATTGATTCCCATGAGAATTTAAAGCACCTGAAAGATGATTTTGTTAAAGTGCTTGTATGGATGCTCGTCCAGTATTGTTATAAAAAATCAAAGACGTGGGAAAGCCCAGGCAGTGCCAACAAGAGCAAACAAGGATCATTTCCAGAAAATCAGCACAGTGGTGCAGTGAAAGGATCCAGAGCTCTGAGAGAAGAAGACAGCTTTAGTGTTGATACAGTGGAGGACTGGACTGATGATAGTGACATTTTTGATTTTGAACTCACTAGCAGAACAAGAGACAGGAAAGAGCTTGGACTGACACCAAAAGTGCACCTGTCTATTCCAGGGTCTGTAGAAACACAGAGCCAAGATTTCCTACAAGAATTGTCACCAGAAGATAAGTTAAACAGGGCTGTGGTGCTTGGGCTGCCTGCTGTGGACAAAGGGAAGCAGCCAGAAGTTTTACCTCGTGTAGAATTTAGTTGCTCTTACTCGGAGCTGCTGAGCATCCCTGAAGAATGGAGAACAGCCCCAGTGCCTTCTTCCAAAGTCAGTGAAATGAGGCAGAGGTTTCCAGAGGAATGGTACCACTTTGTTTTGAGCCAACTGGACTTCTTTCATCTGAAAGAAAAGCCTTCCAGTTTACTCACAGACCTCATGAAAGATAAAGCTCTGAAGGACCTGTACATCCATGGGGTGCTGTCGTGTTGCTTTGGTCTGTTTGGCCTGGATAACGCCGTGCCCGCCCCTCGCCACGTCTTCAGGGCCTACACGGGTGGCATTCCCTGGTCTGCTGGCTTGGACTGGCTAACAGGCAAACCAGAGCTCTTCCAGCTGGCATTGAAAGCATTCAGGTAAAAGAAAACCATTTCCTGAGATTAGAAATATTATACAGAGAAGTGTCACTTCAGTACTGTTTTGTTAAACCCATACAGTTTAAATTTATTTGCAGGGTTTTCCTACATAAATATTGCCTGTGACTCCAGGCAGTGAGGCCTGTGGTATGGAATTTTCTTCTTTCTCCTCCACAGCAGCTGCCTCCAATCTGCTGTGTTAAGTGGGGAAAAACAACCTATTTTCCTTGTTCCCAGATCACAACAGTTGTGCTGGATTTAGATATTTGGCACTATCTATCTCCAGGCAGGGGGGAAGTGTTGGAGGTGACTGAGAGATGCTTAAGCTGATGTGTTTTACATGTGGGTGAGCTAAAAGCTCACCCAGACTGACTGGCAGTGACTGACAGTTGGTGGAGCCTCTCCACCCTCCGTGGCCTGAAGAGCCTTTCTCCCTCCTGTCTTTGCCACACAACTGACTGTGTCATGTTCTGCACCTTTCAGATACACCTTTAAACTTATGCTGGACAAAGCCAGCCTGGGCCCAGTAGAGAACTTCAAAGAGCTGGTGAATTACCTGGAGGAATATGAAAGTGATTGGTACATTGGGCTGGTGTCAGACCTGGAGTGGCAGCAAGCAGTTCTGCAGGAAAAGCCATACCTGTTCTCACTGGGGCATGACCCAAGCATGGTAAGGACAAAAAATCACTAGGTCACAGTTTGGTTTTCTTTTTCACTGTTCTTTTTTTTCCCCCTTGTAATTGTGTTCTAAAACACAAAGGCTCTGCAAGGTTGGTTTGTACTGAAGAGGAAGTGGCACCACTGTTGTTGAAAACCCCACTGCACCATTCTTCAGATGCAGCAATATTTCCTGATTATATTCCAGTGGAGGAATCGAACTGAGGGGACTGGTTTATACTTTGTTAAAGTGTTCACAGAATGTGGTCCCAAAGCTTCCCTCAGTGCTTTGTAACCAAAATGCTCTTGTCTCTTCTCAGACAACGACCTGGACACCTTGATCTGTTTATTCTTGCAGGGAATTTACACGGGGCGGGTCCTCACTCTGCAGGAGCTGTTGGTCCAGGTGGGAAAGCTCAATGCTGAAGCTGTGAGAGGCCAGTGGGCCAACCTGTCCTGGGAGCTGCTCTATGCCACCAACGACGACGAGGAGCGTTACAGCATCCAGGCACACCCGGCCCTGCTGCGCAACCTGACCGTGCAGGCGGCCGACCCGCCCCTGGGCTACCCCGTCTACTCCTCGCAGCTCCTGCAGCTGCCTCTCTTCTAGGCTTCTTCCCTTTTTAGAATCATGGCTCTTCCTGGTTTGTCTGTCCTCTGCATGTTGGGAATCAGATGTCTGTGCTCCCTTTGTGTGCTGCAGGTCAGGGGTTACTCTCAGGGTGGCGGTGCCAGGCACGTGCCCGGGTCAGAGATGGTGCTGGCCAGAACCTTCAGCAGGCTGGAATGTGGGGACTGGTTTCCTGCTGCTGGAACACGAGACACCATTGCCTCTGTGGCTGATGAGCCACATGCTGAAATTCTCCAGTTTAGAGAAGAGCAACATAATTCTGATCATTACCATAATTCTGATCACTAACATAATTCTGATCAATACCTATTTTTGGTCCATTCTCATTTAGTTTTACTTCTTTTTTTTTTTTTTTTTTTTTTTTTTTTTTTTTTTTTCCCCATGGACAGGTGACTTGCACTGCCAGTCAGGTTACAGCTTCTTGTAGTGTTGTCAACCTCAGAGCTGGCAACCTGCATGTACATAGGACTATTTATATGATTTTTTGTATTATTCTGGCCATATTATATTGGACTGAGTTCAGTTCTAGCATTTGTTATATGACTTTCACTGATCTTCCTTATGTGTAGTAAGTTATCAGCCATGCTTTAACTATAGTAAATTCTAAGGGACAATTTTTACCAAGCTATGTGTTTTGGTAAAAAGAATTTATATAAACCAGTGTGTGCTCTGACACATTGATAGCCTGGGTGACTTCACTGATGAGAGAAATAAATATATATAATTAGGGGAAAGAGAAAATTTTAAGAACAAATGGTATGATTTCATCTCCTTCTTCCAGTATCCATATAAATGATGTATATTATATATATATATACATATATATATATGTTACTTGCAAGCTCTGTCCACCTCCCTAAACAGTCTTCCACAAATGCAGTGAGTTTGATGATGGAGACGTGGTGAAAATCCAGAAGTAATTTATTTTTTTAATCTCACTACAGGCTGGAACAGACTCAGGCAGCTGGTTTGTAACATTACAGGTCACCTTGAAAACAGGTCTAGGTTCAGTGTCCAGTGGCTCATTTATCCTGTTGACTACCAGCAGTCTTAGCACATAACTGTGTTTTCTCAGCAGGGCAGTGGGTACACTGTGGGCAAATGCTGAGCAGGGAGTAGGTAATTTGTATTTCCTAGTCCTGCAGAATCAATTGAAATCAGACCTGCTCCATAACTGAAGCAGTACTGGTTTGGAACACCAGCCTTGTCTGATTCTGAGCAGGTTCATTGTTTTACTCCTCACCTTTAAGACCTTTCGTTTCAGATGAAATTTGCCACAGAACCTTGTACTTGGCTGCTGGCTGTTCCTTTTGATAGTGGCCAGAAATGATTTTTAAAAACTATGCAAGTGGTGTAGTGGATTAACAAAGCAGGCTGGTGCCATGCTGGGCCCTGAGCTGCATCTGGCAATACAGAGCCATGGAAGTGTTGTGGAAGGGGCTTATAGAGAGCACCTATTTCAGCTCCCTCTCAGAAGAAACTACCCTGGCAAATGTTTACTCTGATTTAAAACTTCCATTGCAAGGAGTGTCATGAACTCCTCAAGCAGTTCACTCCAGTTCTTTGCTGCTCTTGCAGCAGCTGGAAAGTTGGAGTTATTTCCTAAATCTAATTAACCCTCCCTTGCCTCATTGTAAATCTCTTACTTCTTGTCTTCCATATGGTTACAGAAAATTTAATTATCTTTTTTTGCAGCAGTACTTACTCGAAGATAGCTGTAATTTCTGCCCTCATTCTTTGGCTTTTGTAAACTGAATAAACCAGTTGAGAAAAAACTGAAGAGAGCTGTGATCCTTTTCCCTTCCTTTCTCTGTGTTCTCTCCATCTGGTCCCCAGCCCTGAGGAGAGCTGCTGATAACTGGGCCCAGTGTTCCAGCAGAGATGCTGATTGGCACCAGATGGAGCAGCACAATTAGCAGTGGGCAGAGTTCCTGCTGGAGCACAGGAATGTGGAGCAGGGCTGTGCTGCCCTGCCACATCCTGTCCCCTGCTGTCACAGGCAGCTTGTCCCCCTCACTGCTCACTGAGCCTCTTGGCACAGCCCAGGGTGTTCACAGCCCTGAGACCCTGAGTCACAGCCCCTCACCTTAAACCTGTCTGCATTCTGGTTTTGGCAGGAGCAGCAGTTAAACTTCTTGTTCTGTCCCACAAATCTGTGCTGCCAAGTGCCCCTGTTCAGCTTTTTTTGTGTGCTCTTGAACCATGGCCTGTTTGGTTTGGAACATTTGGAACATTTCTTTGATTTATCTGGAAGTCAGGAATTGGAGCACCTTCAACCCTGGCCTTGTCTGTGTTCCCAGGCTGCTGCTGGAATTACTGATGGCATCTTTGTACTGCTGTCAGCAATGGGCCTGAGTTTGGGACAGGCCACTCCATTGTTATCCCATGTGAGCCCTGAACCACTCTCTTTTCTAGCCAGGTGTGTGCCAAGCCTTATTTAATTCTTCCCAACACCTCCTTGCTTTAGCTTGAGGTGTTGATCACACACAGGGCAGCAGAGCTGGGAAAGGGTCCAGAGGTTAAGTCCTGATGTGTCAGAAATGAAGGGATTTTTGCCCTGAACACACGTTTTGCTCAAGCAACACGTCCCAAGCACAGACCAGATACCCTTGTCCTTTATACCACACCCTTCTTCTTATGTTTTTTTTTTTTTTTAATCACCATGAATTAGGAATGAAAGTGAGGGAAACAGGATCCTGGGGTCTGTTATTTTAGGCTGCTCACCAGGTATTTGCCCATGTCAGAGCAGCAGCCAGCCTCTCATGTGTCTCAGTTCTTGAAAGCTTAAAAATTCAGCCTCTGGGAGTTTGGCATGAAACAGGTGTGTTTAGAAAGAGATTTTTATTTAGTCAAGTGTGTCATCATCTGTCAAGTTACAGGATGACAAAGATATAACAAAACCAAAAAAAAAGCTGTTGGTTGCAGTCATGCACTATGAAAAGTTTCTCAGCCTTAGCACAAGTACAGCAGGACTTTGTACATGCTCATCCTTACTTCTTCTTCCTTGAATAAGAGGCATCAGCATCCTGGGGGGGAGAGGACATTAAATCAGTATTTCCCCACCCAGGAAACAACACTGAGTGAAAGACTTACTTCGAAACAGCTTGTGGTTATGGGCAGTTACAGAGTGAAAGCACAAAGTTTGAAGCTGCATGTGCCACCCCTTACTTTTATATTTCCTGTTCTTGCAGTACTTTTAAGATGGGAGGGGTTTTCTGTAGCAAAAGAATAAATAGCATCTACCAGGGAGCGCTGCAGGAACAGAACACTGCCCTGCACTGTCAATGTAGGACACAAAAGACTCCAAATATTTCAGAAGGCAAAGGGCATAGAAGAAGAAGGCTCTATTTTTTAATTCTTACTACCTTTTATAAGGTGTTCCAATACAGATTTGACATGATTAGTGAATGGAAACAACACTTTTCTAATCCCATTGGTTAACTAGAGAAACAACAAAACACCACTTGCAGAAAGATTGTTTTGAGAAAGGACAGTTGCTTGCCAAGATTGTTTTGAGAAGAAACTTTTTTGAGAAATTTTTCCTTGGGGAAAAAGTTAGCAGCTGCTAGCAGGCTAAAAACCTTTCAGACTCAGAAATATCAGGCTTATGCTGCACAGCAGAGCTCTAAGTGTGAGTAAGGAGCGCCCCAATCCCAACATCCCCACAGCAGCAGAGGAGAGAGACAAGAGGAGAGACAAGAGGAGAGAGAGGGGCATTCTGCACACTCACAATTCCACTCTTGAAGTTCTGTATCCTCCTCTTGCCCATCCTGTTCATGAGCCACCAGGCCCAGGTAGGGGCGTACTGCCACAGGTAGCACACGGCCAGGTAGGGGTGGTCACTGATCCAGGCCTCCTTCACGTCGTTGGCCACGCTCACCAGGGTGAGGCGGGCACAGCGGTCCGTGGGCATCTTGTGGGACTGGTCCCCGCTGTTCTCGAGGGTCTGAGGGGGGCACAGAGCAGGGAGGGGTTAGAACTGCATCCCTGCGGGTGACACAGGGAGGGAAAGGGCCACACTGTGTGACAGACACTCTCCTTCCAGTTTCCTCACAAGGAGAACTCACCCAGGGACTGGGGTAGGGGAACCCATCCCTCACTATCCTCTGGTTTTCAGTGGGGGAACACTTTCCACCTTCCTTTAATTAGTGCCTCTATTGATGGGTCAAAGATTAAAAAAGATGGATCTCCAAGCTCTGTCCTGCTTCAGCAGGGCTTCCACTTGATGGGAATTATTGAACAAGTTCCTCCATCTGCACCTCTGAAGAATGGGAACTCCCCAGTTCCCAGCTGTGCCTGCCCCATTCTACACTACAAGTTACTGAAGTAACTACTTGAGTACTACAAGTAGTTACTTGAGTAGTAGCAAGTTGTACCAAGTATTACTACTTGGTACTACAACTACTAACCATTAAGTTAGTAGGTGAGGTCACTTTTCCCATTAACTTAAGTAGTCCTGCCTATTGTATCCATCTCAACCAAGAGAAAAGCAGCCAGCTGCTTTGGAGCAAGGACATCAACCTGAGGTCTTGTCCCTGTGTATCACGTAGTGAACACGACACAGCCACGTGAACTTGTGCACATTTCTCTCCAGCAACAACAGGCAGTCTGTCCTTCTGTTTCACAGGGCAGAAGCAGTTCTGGTCTAGATTTGCTCCTCCTCCCTGGTCTTCTGCCACACTGAAATCTGAGGAATGTGTTTTGCAACTTTCCCCATTGTTCAAAAAGTACATCTTTTCTTTCATGCAAGTCAGAAGTTTTGCAACACAAAAAATCATTCCAGAACTTGATTCAACAACGAGAGATGCCCTCCCCCTCACTGGTGGGTCATCCTGAGCTTCAAATCGATTGAATTTAGGGCAGATTACAGTTTGATGTATCACAGTAGCAACTTTTGCCTGGCTGCTTAGTCAGACAGCCTTTACTAAAAGCCATTGTGCAGTTGGAAGGTTTTGCTTTTCCTCCTGGAACAATCCCTAACAGGAAAGGAATGCACAGCTCATGTCAGCTGAGCCAGGGCTGTGCCAGCAGCAGAGTCACCCACCAGGGCACAGCGTGACCAGGACAAACAAAACCCCACCTGTGCAGCAAGGCCAGCACTCCCCAGGCACAGCTGTGTCCAGAAAATCCTGGCTTTTATCCCCCCTCAAAGCTGCAGCACAGTGGCTGTACAGTACATTTTACCAGACTTGGGTTGTTTGTGTTGGAAGAGAGAAGGAATAGCAATTATCAAACTCAATTTTCATTTGGCACCACCAAGAATTACAAGAGCATGCACAGTTCTGCAGCACTCAAAGTGTTTCTTGGTAAGAAGATGAGGTTAGTGTTTGCAAGGAGGACAAAACCAGACAAAAGTGCCCCACAAAAGCATCATTGGCCCCACAGCAAAAGTTGGGTTTGTCACAACACAACTGAGTCCTTACCTTTGCAAGATTCTCAGTAAAGACATTTTGGATGATCTGGGACTGTACAGGCCCTGGGCAGATTTGGATAATGCTGATCTCAGGATAGTCAGTCAGCTCAGTCCGCAGGGAATTAAAGAATCCCTAGAAGACAAAAAAAATAGTGAAATCTTCCTTTACCATGTTTTTCTGCAAGGTTTAGCTGATGACATCTTGTCATACAAATTCATACTGTAAAGATAATAAGATTCCACTGCAAGCAATTCCTACTACTTTCTTTGACTTTTAGGATCAATGGCTAATTCAGCATTTTATCTGTAGTTGCAGATATTGATATATAAACTAGTGAGGAATCTATCTTCATCTTCCCAAATACACAGTAACTTCTCTAACCTACAGCCAAGAGATTCTGCTCTCCCTGTACTGAGGACAAGTCTTGCTGTTTGGCAGTGGAAATGCCACCAATCCTAAGAATTGCAATATCATGGAAATTACCTTTTGCAGGTCAGTTACTGCTTGGGGTGACAATAAAGAGTTTACACGGTTTCTATGAAGTAAGAGGCACTTACTTCTTTTCTTATGTAAGAAAAGGAGGAAAATTTTCAGCATAGCGAAGTCAAAAATGCTCCTTGACACTTCAGAGGTTAATTTGCAGCACTGAATTTGATACAGAGTTTGAACTTGGCATCCACAAAGATACAAATCTTATTTCAGAGCAGGAATATGCTACCAGTGTATCCAAGTTAAACCAAAATTACAAAAATTGGGAATACTTCTTTTCTTTGAGCTAAGAGAATGCAAGGTTTTCTGAATCTCTGCAGCAATCCACATTTAGACAGCAACTATTATGGGAAATGTGGCCAGTTCAGAAGGGTGCAGTCCACCAAAGCTGCTGGCCAAGCACTGTGGAGGATGATTTAGCCAACACCCCATCGTGTCTTTTCTTTGACCTGGCTACCAACAGCCCCCTGTATCTACTCCAACATGTAATTTTGTGTCACAACAGAGACACAGAGTGAGCACAGGCTGATAAACTTCTCCCATTGTAGTAAAATTCTATCACTTTACTCCCATCCAGCTTGGGAGGAGGGCTGGCTGACCCAGAGCTTTTCCCTGAGCTGCAACACAGGCTAAAAGCAGTCAGATGTGGGCCTGTGGTGACACAGAACCAGCAGCTGGGACAAGCCACCAAAACTCAGCAAGGAGCAGCACACTCTGACCAAGAACAGGGGCTCCAATGTCCCAGCTGCTGGTGGCTAATTCCAATTTACAGATTCCATACAGGCTTTGCAGTTCCTAAAAACACTGAGCATGAATTTAAAGTTGTGAGTACGTGCAGCCCCCAGATCTGGGGCTGGATCTTCACAGCAAGTGAGCAAAGCCTGCAGAGGACTAAGTTCTAACATTGGACACTCATGTGCCCAGAAATCTGCTCCTGGACAGATGGGAATCTGCTCCTGGACACCCAGTTGTTTTGGTTTAAAAAGCCAGGCCCTGCCCTGGCTGCTCCACCCTCGTGTGCACAAACAGGGCTGTGGTTTTACCCACCACTCCAGGATAATGCTACATCCCAGCCTGCACCTTCCTCATCCCCTTCCCTCCCCGAGGGGCCCTGAGCCCACTTCCTTTCAGAAAAGGCCCAAACCCCCAGGTTGTGCAGTCCTGTCACAAAGATGGTGCTGTCAGTCCAGCTGAGGATAAAAATCACACATTAAAAGACACTTAAATCCCCACTTGCCCACCACTCCCTGCCCATTTGAGGTGAGGAACAGAACTGGCTCCCATTTTGCCTGAAGGAAACACACTCAAGATGCATTTCCAGGAGGTGGAAGGGCAAGGTCTGGGAATGCTGTGATAAAAGGGAAGCCAGAGCACAGCTCAGCCACTTTTGACAAAGCTCCTACACCTGCTCAGATGCTGGCAGGCTCCTGGGACCCAAGCTGTACCTAAAACTGGGCACGTGAGCAGCCACACAGCAGCAGGCAGCTCTGTGGGCACTGTCAAAGCCAGGGTGATTCCATTAAAGGCTGCACAGCCTGTAAACATGAAATGCAAGTAGCCAGAGATGCCAGCGAGCTCCTGTTCCTGCCCTGCAGCCATTCTGCTGTCCCACATCCTTCTCCCCCTTGGTGCTGCAGCTCCAAGGTTTACACCAGAGAAGAGGCACAGCCTTCACCAGCAACACAGGAGGGCCAGGACACTCACTCACCCTAAATCCTGGCTGATACACACTGACAAGGGCCTCTTGAAAACCAGAGTCTTACACAGACTCAGTCCCCTCTGGAGGCTCTTTGTACATGTTCTCTAATTCCAGCACTTATCCTTGACATTCAAAGATAGTTGGTATGAAATTCCTCTACTTCCTCCCAGAAGAGAAGCTTTAAATTCCTCAGCAAGAAAAATAAGTGACTTCTCTTATTGAAATTCAAGCAGGGACAGACCCAGATTTGGGAGCAGTAAAGGAACTCCAGTGCAAGAGGAAGAACTCAAGTGTTTCCACCAAGCCCAGAATGAAGCCAGCTCTGACATCCAGGCAGAGTGTGTGGGACAGGAACTTCCTTCAGCCATCTCTGGCTCTTTCCAGCTCAGTGACCAAATCCTAGAAGCTGCTGAACAAGGCAAGGCTGAAACAACTGCTACCCTGACAGAAATATTTAGAAATTCCATTAATGGCCAGATACTGAACAAAGAAAGGAGCTGTTGCTGCTCAAACCATGTGCTTCTTAGACAGGTTCCTGATGAAGGAACATTTTGAAGGCCACCATTCCTAATCCACTCCTCATGCCACCAATTAGATGAAATACAACTGAGTGAATGGCACATGATCCCCATGAGCATCATCCCTCCAGGAGGGAAACTCCACCAGGCAGATGCAGACTGCCATGGGCTTGACTCATGCTCTGACAGCACTCCCAGCACTGAAATAAAGGGTAATTTCATCAGTAGAACACTTATGAAGAATTCCAGTTGGCATGAATCAAAGCATGGTTGTTTCAAGAACAGATTCTAATTCCAGGCAGAATTCCTTCCTTCCTCCTACAACTGCCATTTAAAGGGATTAAAAAAAAGAAAAAGAAAAAGAAAAAAAAAAAGAAAAAACAACACAAGAAAAAGGAAGGACTTTTTCAAAAAAAGGTGTAATTAAGTTTGTAGCATTCAGTGTGTCAGTTATGATAGACTCCAAGGCATGAATTAGAAAGAAAAACCAAAACAAGCCAAAAACCACAACAGATGAATCCATGTCAGATGGGTTCACATATTTAATAACTGGTGGCCAGAACACAACCTTCAAGAAGCTCTCAGAATACAGGTGGATACATGCTGAGAAACCTGAACAGGAAAAGCACCTCTCTTTGCTTTGGCTGATTTTCCCCCTCCCCTTTTCCAGTCTCCTTTTCTTGTTGGTCACCATGAGAAATGGGCTACAGGGTCATCTAAGGAGGGCTGCCATTCCTACAGAATTCCTTTATCTGAACTGCACTGGTGAAGTTTGTTATTTCAAAAAAAAGCTTTTCCTAGTTTTGAGGGCTTCATGCCCACATCTAGCCATAACTCCAGACCAATCAAAGACTCTCAAGGCAGAGTATTTCCAAAATCAATATTGCAAGTCATGTTTCAACACCTGCAATTAATGGTTGTAGAATTACTGTGGAAGAAACCAGGAAGGAGGTTTGGAGTCTGGCCTGGTTATTAAGCAGAGGTAGAGGCTAATAAAGATAAAAGCAGTTCAGTCAACTTATTTAAATTACTTTTAGTAAACCATCTCCTCAAAGCTTTGTCTGTGCTCTCAATCTTAACATGAGTTCCAGAATTCTGGGTATTTTTAAAGCAGCATGTGAATTCCTTGTGCTCTGCAATTAATTAGCCATGCTTAGCCTGACTGCACCACACCCAGAGATAATTCAACCGAAAGAACATTTAAAAAATAAAGGAGCATGAAGGGAAGTCAGGCTTTGCTCATTGCATTTTTCTAATTTAAATCTACCAGGCTTAACCCAAAAGCTGGCCTGTAATGGGCAATTCCAGCATTGCCACTCCAGTGAAGAGCAGCAGATTTCTCCCCATCCCAAACTGATTTCTCTTTTTTTTTTTAGCAGAGATCTGTCACCATATTCTGTATCTTCATCTTTTCAAGAGGCTTTGTGCTGTCAGCCACTTGTTACATTTTTGTTGCTGCTGGTCAAATCACCAAAAAAGATATTGATCCCTTGGCTTAAGCAGTTGTTTGTTCTGTTCATGTGCTAAAATGCAGTAGGGAGTAAGAAGATGCCAGTTTTTAAACCATCACTGAGCACAGCTGAAGTTTGTTTTACTGAGATCAAAATGTACATTAGCAGGAGGCCAAATGGTGGTGAAAGACAAATATGTCCAAACAAATTTACTAGTTAAACAAGAGATTCCTCAATGATACAGGCAGAAACTTTTCTGAGCTCCTCTTTCATGTTTTTCTACTCAAGTGACACTGCTTTCAAAAACCATTTCCAGGCAATGTTCAGTGCTAAGTGTTAGGCAGAAGCTAACTTCCTATGGCACTGTGAGCTGCCAGTTCTTCACAGCACAGAAAGACACAGAACTCTTGGGAAGAATCATTCAGCTGTTCCCAGATGGGGCAGGAATTCTCCTTTCTCTGAGTAGTCTGCCTTACCACTCACTGTTCTCACCTCATTGTCCTAAAGATTTCCTCAAGTCTTAAAACTCTCACCAGTGACTCTTTCTCCCTAAATGAATTGAGACTATTAGAGCTCTATATGCAACAGAATAACCCTCTCATAGAGGTATTCCCTCATCTGAAGGCCAGAGGCTGAGGTTTTGTGTTTCACACTGGAATTTAACCATGTTAGAGCCAACCATGGTGGCACTTGAATTCCAGTCAGAAAAAATTCTACGGTGGGAGCTATTTCACATTTCAGAGCAAATTAATTCTAAGGGACTTAGGATGCTGCACGTGCTGTGCAAAATTTCAGGTGAGACTTGTGTTTTCTGCACAGAACAAAGCCCTCTGCTTTGGTTACTGGTCCACTTCATTAGCTTGATTAACTTCCAGCCTGTAACTCACCTGCAGAGCGTGCTTGCTGGCACAGTAGCCAGTGGCAAGGGGAGCTCCCATGATGCCCATCACACTGCTCACAGTGACAACCTTCCCTTTCTTCCTCTGGATCATGTGGTTCAGGACATGCTTGGTCAGGGAGATGGTGCCCAGGTAGTTGAGCTCAATGATGGCATTGTAAACATCCAGGTTTGTGTCCACGAACAAGGAGCGCTGAGAGCGCCCACCATTGTTGACCAAAACATCGATCTGGGGAAAGATACAAAGATAAACTAATGTAAACACAGTTTCCCTTTAATATTTGTGCTTCCTCAGGCAATTCAGTGAGTGTTTAGTCCTCGGGAAGGATCACTGATTGTTTGTTTGTTGCTGAAAACCAAGCAAGCAACAGGAGGGATAAAAATGCAGGTACTTTTTGGCAAGTTTAATGCTGAAACTGAAGGAATATGTAGACGCTGCTGAATTTATTATACAGTAAAATAAAAGTGAAGTATGAACATAAATGCAGGTCTAGGAGACCAAGAAACAAACAAGTTTAACCCCAGAAGCACATCTTACTTTGCCAAAATGCTTGAGCACACTGTTGGTTGCAGCTTCGTGAGTGGATCTGTCAGTCAAGTCGAGACGCAGAACAAGGATATCATTTTCACTCAGGCTGCTAATCTCTAAAAAACAACCAGAAAGGGAATGGGAGCTGATAAGAATTCCAACGTCAGAACTGTGGGAAAAATAACGTGCTTTTAAATGCCACATTTTCACAAAGAAGACATCAAGAAACTATAACATCCATTTGGAAATAAAATGCTTGCTTTGTGTGCATTTTGACCCCCACAGAGAATCTATTTTTAAGGTCCTACCCAGTGTTTTTCTCATTATGTTTTTATATGTGAAAAGCCTGACTTTATTAAACAGGCTTTGTAGCACAATACAGAAGTTTCACTTCTCCAAATAAATTGCAACAGTAAGGAGTAAAATACAACTGAAACTTTTCACAGAGGGATTCAGAAGCACATTGGGAGCCCTGACACTTTGTTTAGATGTCAACAGGTCAAGCATGTTTATTCCTGAAAACAAGACTCCTAAAATTCACACCCAAAACACAACATACATACCTGAGTAGCTACGAGACAAAGTCTACAGAAGCTGAATTATTGGGGGCTTTTTGAGAGGAGGTAAAAGGATTTTGTTTAACTGACAGCTTTTAACATATCCATGCCCTGAAATAAAAGTCAGCTGCCATCAAGTTCCAGCCTTTTTGTCGTGTTTTTCCCCCACTGTCTCTTCAGAGCAACTGACCTTTTCCATAGAAGGCATTTCTTGAGCAGTGATTTGTTACCCTGGGGTTTTGGGGCAGATGACTCACAAAAACAAAATTTTCATCATTTCAAGCTTTTTTTAAACTACACCTAACAAGAATTTTTCTATTATTTACATTAGTTTGTTAGTGCTATTTTTTTTTTTCCTGCATCAATTCCTAGGCACATCTAAGTGTGGCTGCTCCCCTTTAAGCAGCTGCTCTCTTCAGAAAGCCTCAGGCTTTGACTTCTTAATGACTGCTTCTTGCAAATGCAAGGAAAGTTGAACTTTGTCTTAACGGTGATATAAAGAGGTTACTTAAACCCACGAGTTGCTTCTGTTCAAAGGTCATTAGTATTTAAGCCACTGGTTAAAATAAACCCAACTGCCTGGTTTAATGCTAGTTATATTTCCATTTATTGCTCCCTCCAACCCCTCCATGTGCATTTTCTCCTCCATTTCTTCCAGAAATGCAGCAGTAAAATGTAGTTTAAGCTGCCCTCTCAGGGACACACCTCTACCTGGTATTGCCTGAAGCAATTTGCACAGCTGAAACCTGCTGGGGTGTGGATGTTTCTGTCATGGGTTAGCAAGACCACAGCCTCAGCCCAGCCATGAAAGGGGAGAAAGGAAAGAGCAGAGGAAGAGACACAGACTGCTGGGAAGGAAGGAAGTGCTCTTTTATAAGATGTAAGAAATGTCTGACGCCAGGAAACTTTAAGCCAGAAACCTTGTAAAGGATTTCCACCCTCCACAGCACTCAAACTGTACATCTCCAGCAGCTTCCTTAGTTCTTTTCTGGGCTGAGGGATCCTTACTTCAGGCACTCCTCATTGACAAAAACCAAGCATTCCTGCTACCCTTTTCTAAATGCCTTCTCCCACTCACTATCCCATTGTTTTTCTGGTTGATGACCAGCACTGGTGCCTGATGAAGAAGGCACATATATGTCCCAACTTATACACTGTGCTCCTCATTACTTTTACCCTAACAATCCCTAATAGTCCACTGCCCCTTTTGCCTGCTACCAAAGTGATGTTTCTAAGGGAACAATTATGATATCCAGAAAAAACACTTGGTCCCAAGTGGGAGACCTTAAAGTTCATTGCTTGGGTTTCAGATCAACAACTCTTTTCAACACAGAATTGTTGAAACAATTGAAACAACGAACAAGATCACAGGTAGCAGTTTGGCATAATGTGATAAACATTATGGCCCAGAGTAGCATTTTCCAGCTCTTCTACATTTCCTCTTCTGTCTTTTATTTCTCCCTTGTATAAATGCCCTTCAGCAGAGGTTGAGCTTTCAGCAGAGGCTGATCAACGTGACCTCCTGGGGTCCATTTCAACCTCAATTACTGTATAATTCTTGAAATTATAGATTGCCTGCCACTCATTTGGCCTATCCATAATTAAATTATATTTGACCTTTGCCAAGAAACACCCCCTCCCACACACTTTTTTTTTCTTTTTAGGGCTCTTGGGAGCAAACAGCCTCCAACATTTCTGACAGAAGAAAGAGAAGGAGTGATTGGGGGAAACAGAGAAGCCTCTTGCAAGAGCTGAATGAGTTATACAAGTTGTTTTCTCTCCCTGCTGCCCAAGTGCAGTGAAGGGTTGAGTTGGCATATGCATGACTCAACAGGGATTACCTTTCCCTCTCTCTCCCTCAGCTTTTAAGCAGTGTAGAATGCACAGACCTGTACCACAGGGTGGTGTCACTAAACTTTGAACAAGATCTATGTGCTTGTTTCTGACACAGTTCAGCTGCTGCTGTGTTCAACCTCTAAAGCAGGCGTGTTGCAGCACATGAGCTCCAATTATGCCCCATAAATCAGCCAAATTTACACTGGCATTGCACATTGCTGCTCAGACTTCCTCCACAAAAAAGATCACAGGACAGTCTTGAACTCAGCTGCCAAGAGAAAACATGCAGGAGAAGCAGGGAAGGCCACCATGGACCCACTGGACAAGCATCCAGAGATGGAATCAGGAAGATCAATGCCCAGGTGGAGTTGGAATTGAAATTTCCACTGGAGCTGAGGAATGTGAAAGGCAGCAAAGGCTTCACAGGTACAGCACCAACAAAAGTGAGGCCAAAGAAAGAGTGAGCTCATTGCTGGACAAGGATGGTGAGGAAGAAATGATGGAATGCACAGAAAAACATGAGGTACTTAATGCCTCCTTTGCCCCAGCCTTCTCTGGCAAGATCTCCTCTCAGGTCTCCCAACACTCCTGAGGCTTCCACTACCAAAATCAGACAAATTAGAGACAAAACACATGTACAAGCAGGGCAAATATATGCATCTGTGATTTACAAGAGCTGACCAATGTCACTCCTCTTTGGAATTTTCTTCTAAGAGAAGTAGCTCCCCAGGGACAGCAAGAAAAGAAATGCCACAAAGCCCAACTGCAGTCCTTGGGAAAATTACATGGCAATTCCTCCTGAAAGCAATTTCCAAGTAAGTGAAGGACAAGAAGGTGTGTAGGAAAACCCACCATGGATTTAGCACAGCCATATACTGCCTGATCAACTCAACTGCTTTTTGTGATCAGCTGTGGCATCCCTCCATGATCAATATGTTTGAATACCTTCATTAATGACCCAGATGATGGGAAAAAACACAGATTTTCATTAAATTTAAATTTAACACCAAGTTCTGAGGAGCAGTCCTGCTGCAGGGCTGGACTGCCATGCAGAGGCATCTTAACAAGCTCTAAGAATAGTCTGAGAAACCTCATTAAGCTCAATAAATGAAAATGCAGATTTTCACACCTGGGACAGGATATTGCTCTGTAGTACTGCAGGCCAATATCCAGAGGGTCACATCTCCAAACAAGACCTGAGTCCTGATGGAAGGACAGCAGCAAGCTGAGTGCAAGCCAGCAACTGGCTCTGGCAATGACAAAAGCTAATGAGCTGCACTAATAAAAGCACACTAATGAAAAGTGATTTTTCAGAGCTTCTACACAGCATTCTAGGACTGCACCTAGAGCATTGTGTCTAATTTTGGACCCCCTAGTTCAAAACAAATACTGATAAACTGAAGATAGTGGAGCATAGGGCCACTAATTTGGTTGGGGGGGGGCAGGCACACATAACAGTCAAGGAAAAGGGTGCAAGATGGATTTACACAGCCTTGAGAAGCAAAGGATAAGAGTGGAAGTGAGTCCAATTGCTACTTTCCACTACTTAGGAGCTGGCTGTAGAAAACATGAACTATCATAGAATCACAGAATAATTTAGGTTGGAAGGGACCTTAAAGATCACCTCACTCTAAACCCCTGCCATGGAGAGGGACACCTTCCACTATCCCAGGTTGCTCAAAGTCTCATCCATCCTGGCCTTGGAGGTTTCCAGGGATGGGGCAGCCACAGCTACTCTGGGTAACCTGTCCCAGGGCCTCACCAGCCTCAAAAGCAAGAATTTCTTCCAAATATCTAATCCAAACCTGGTTTCTGTCAGTTTAAAGCCATTCCCCCTTGTCCTGTCACTTCCTGCCCTGGTTGTTTCTGTGTTACTGAAGAGTTTCCAATATTCCTATTAATCAGACCTTCAGTTAAAGCAAAGCTCAGTAGCAAATATTTGCCAAGCTCAGGGCTTTCATAAGCTACATGAGACTTCCAAGGGTGTGTATGACACAGCTCAGACATCCACAGGGCCACTGAAATTGGCAGCAGCAGAAATCATCTCAGGTAAATCAATGCTCTTGGCCCACATTACTTGAAATAATACTTCTGAATATTCCTTAGCACATTACACAGGTGCTTCCTGAAAATGCCTGTCCAGGATTGCAGCTGCTGCCAGCCTGTCTTGTGTTATCAATTTTGCAATCACAACAAACAGCCACGGACGCAAATGGTGTTGCAGCTTTCTGCTGAGCACTGACCATTGCATCACACAGCACTGGGATTTTGTCATGATTGCCACTTAACCCCACTGTCATCACATGTCCTGTGCCTCTTTTTCAACGTCAAGCTCTTTAAGTGACAGCTTTTTGGAGCCCTCAGAAAATAAAACTAAGGAGTTGTGTATCTTTGAGAGTTCCTTGAAAGCTTTCCTGAGTAGGCTGCTGCAGCTTTCAGCTTTCTAGGCATGTTTAGGTGCTAATCCAAGAAAAACATCTGATTATTCCCTAGCACACATTCCAAGTAGACTGTGGACTTTCTGTCAACGTTACTAAGACTGAACTCCTGGTGTGATAACACATTCCACATAAAATACTTCATCCTGAGCTACAGAGGATAAATAGTCTGAAAAAATGCATAAGGTTAACCTCATGTTCAAACCCTCTATCTATCTATCAGTGTGAATTAACTGCCTATCCCTCTTGCTGCCAAGCCAGAAAACAGGAGGGGAAAAGAGAAACAGGAGGAATGAAGCCAGACTGGTGAGTCATCAGGCATATGAAAGCTAACTGGAAGATAACTGGAATAGTTAAAAATTTTTCTTCACATTTTTTCCTCTTGATTACAGGAGATCCTCTTTCTTCCACATTCCACATTCTTAGAACAACTTTTTCTGAACATTTTTATTAGTCCATTTTCCAAAGAGCAAAGTCAGTTTTCTCTCTGCCTGTCTTTCTTTCTTCAGTGCACAAACCAGAATAAAGAATGTTTCTTACCAGCAAGCAGCTACATGGTTTGGTTCTTTACAGGATGATACCCCTAGGATTGCTTCCTCCATTCCTCACAGTATTTATTCCATTTCTTAATCTAGTAGCTCACAAGAACACTTGCAACTGATAATGAGATTTTTAGGTAACACTGGCTTATGTAGGAAGCTGAAATGCATGTCTATACAAAGGCTTCTCACTCACAAAAAGAAGATACCAGCTCTGTATAGAGTTGAGTTCCATCATTAAATTTATTCTTGTGATATGTGTGTTAGTGCTCCTGTGGCAATTCCAGCCCAGCCAGGGTGGAACTTCTTGCATGAAGTGCCAAGCTGTACTTACGAAGGCATTTCTTTTTCACTCTCTGCAGCTCATCCTCCCTCCTGGCAGAGATGGCAAGCAGGGCTCCCAGCTTTGCCAGCTGGTAAGTCAATTCTTCTCCGATGCCACTTGAGGCTCCTGTCACCCAGACAACCTTGCCACGCAGTTCATGTTCTATCAAAAGAATCAAGACAGCAGTTCACACATTGCCAATGCTAGGATAAGCATCTAACTCACTGCAGGGGTGTGATCTGGTACTCTTTTTAAGAAATATGCTCATTTTCGGGGGTATTACAAAATCCTGACTTCTTTATTTTTTAGTCACATGCCGTTGTGAAAGGGTTCATAGTTGTTCTGTTGCCATTTGAACTTTGTTCCAAGGCTAATCTGAATAAACATGGGTTATTTACCTGATGGAAGAAATCTGATTGCATTTCTGCAGGCTATCCATACAACAATTCCACTGACCTCATCAAAAACAGCTTCAGAGGAAAAGGGAGAAGAGAATTCTTGGAACTGACAGGAAACAGTTACTGTATTGCAAATACAAAGGCCTAAGCAAATCTTTCCAAATAATGTTTCATCCCAAAAAATGTTCCAGAGTAATTGCTGACTGAGTAAAATTCTCTGAACAGAGACAGCTAATCACAAAAACCCAAATGGGTGTTCATCCACTTTACTTTGTATCTGATGCAGGTTAGCTCCTGCAGTGGCCAGGGAAACAGTACACAGAGTTTCCAAGGTGTAAATTCACATGTGGATTCCCCAGCTCCTGCCCTGACAGGTTTTTTAACCTGGAGTAAAATTAAGAGCATCTTGCTTTGTTTATTCCTCTGCTGATAATGCCTGTTCCTGCTTGTCCACAACCATTCCCACTCCGTGGTACACCTGGGCACTGGGAAAAGCTTTAGCTTTCCAGACATATATCCAAAATCATCAAACACCACAGATGGCTGAAAAATCACCCAGTTAATTCCAGAACATGATTAAGGGATGAAAGATCACAAATATCAGAGCACTTTCCAGAAGGAATCGTTGCCTGACACGTGTCTGTGTTCCTCAGGCTCAGCCATAGTGAGTATCAGTCCTGGGGAAAATCTGACTCACTCAGAGCACTGCTGACAGGAGCTCTTCCCTCTGTTTCTCAAGTTTGTGCATTCCAGCACCTAGCCAACCAAGAAAGACTTCATGGCATAATTCAAATATCAGAGCCAAATGCAGTTCCTGAGACTTAAAGCCAGTTTCATTCTGAAAAGGATCAGAGTAGCATTTTTCACCTCACTGAAATTTAACCACTAATTTTATTTAGAAAAAATGCTGCTCTTTCACTGTGGCTGGCACTGTTTTTACTTCCTGCTCTCACCAGTGATCAGTTCCTGGTTCTCTCTATGCCACACTGTTTCAAATTTCTACTTTTGGAGTCTTAATGACACAAATCCCACAGAGACCAGCACCAAAACCCTTTACCCTTCAGACAAAAGCAGCAAGCACTCAAGACTGACTATCAGAGCTCAGCTTGACTTTGTGGGGCTGGTAATAAGTATTATTTTTCTTTTCTTATGCTAGCTGCATTTCAGCCCAAACAAATCCCTCCTAAACCCAGGCTTTTGTGGCTTGGGGTTGTTGGGAGTTGTTTGTTTCTAAAAACACTAACAACAACAACAGAAATCACTCCCCAAAGGAGAGATGTGTTCTAAGGTTATGAACTAGGGAGATGGAAAGAGATGCTGAAGTTGTAGGAATATCCACTGTGTTTATTGTTAGATGTACAGATGTACAGATGGCTGCTGTCTGTAAAGCTTACTCACACCCTTTTCCAACACTTTTATTCCAACACATTCCCAATTTATTGAATTAAACACAATAAACACAGGAGTTTTGCCTCTCCTACTGCGTTTTTTCTCTGCAGAAAACCCGAGCAGACAAACACTACATGAACAAAACAACACATGGACATAATTTCAACCCTGCTTACCACACTCATTGCTCTTGCTACTGAAAACAAATCCGCTTCCTCCTACCACTTAGTTTCCCTGTTCCCAACCTGTCTTGGGCAGCTTCACAGCAGTTATTCAGGATCTTGTTCTGTGAACAGAATGATTAACTGAGATAAGGAAAGTTTTCCCACCGATTCCCCAGAGCTGATCTTTACCAAGCACTGAGCAGCTACTGAGAGTTAACACAATGGGAAAGCTCAAATGCTGGTGCAGAACAGGTACCAAACCATCAGCTTTGCTCCAGAATAAATGTCCAGTTGTGGCTGGAAATGGGTTTAAAAATTAACCGTGATGAATTAAAAAATAAAAGTAGATGATGCTATTACTAACCATTAACTATTGTGCTACAAGGCATAACAAATGAGAGGCTGAACTGACTGGCACTGCAAGTAACCCCAAAAGTTGTTCTGTCATTCTACTAAGTTTTTTTTTCTGACTTTTTATAGCTCTTATAGCACAAGGCTGTCATGTCATTTCTTTCAGGAAAAATATTAGAAGTGGGCAAGTTTAAAACAGAACATCTACTCCAGAGCCCTAAAGAATCATACCATTGTTCCTAAATTTAAGAGCAGGGCATTCATACATGGAAGGTTCCCCCTTAGCTTGGTAATATTAAGCTGCCTGTGAAAAGCACAGGGCTTAGGGTGACTTCTGTGCACCCAGCAAAACACAACACAGAAGGAAAGGCATCCAGCACCCAAAAACCCTCCTCTCCTGACCACACACATATCCAGAGGATGGGAAGCAATCCAGCGCCTGCCAATGAATAAATCCAAAAGTCAGATTTCCCTATAAAATTGAATCACTGAATTGGAACCAGTCTTATCTATATAAAGGCCTTTCTTTGTAGTTATAGTTTATAGCACAAGAAACAAGAGATCAGTCCACTTTCTGCTAAATACTTTCATCTCCAACTTCAACACCCATAATAATGTTGTAGAAGTGATAACACTATAATGACTGCAAGAGTCATAGCTCCAATAACACCTTTAATTAAAAATTAAGGGACCCACACATTATTTACCTGGGCACCCTACATTACATGTACAATATGGGGGGAAGTAAAAGGGAGAAGTTATTTAAGGAAACATCTTTTCTAGTGCTTGTCCCTTCTGTTTTCCTACCTGGTTTGCTAAATGGTATCACTTATGTTATATATATTACTTAATTACAAGCACAGATGCTGGGGGCAAAGAGAAGGTGGCCAAAACATAGCTGACCTCTTATATTGATGAATTTTTGCCTGATTCTTCTTGTATTACATGTTAAAACAACTCCACCATAAAATTACTACGTTGGCCTTTGCATGTGAATTTTTAGAGACTACTTAAGGAGTTTCCAGGCCTTCAGTAACTCTGAAGGCTACATTCAAATAACACTTTGTCTACCCAAGACAGCTCCTATATCTTGATGTGTATTGCACATAGATCCCTCAGGATAAAACTTCAATTCTGTTTGTATCAGTCAAAATTTATCTTACTTCTCTGCCCTGATTCTTTCCATGTTTTTTACAAAGTCCACACACTAAGATTTTTTGCAGTTTTCTTACAGCAAGGAAACTTTCTAAAGGAGTTCATTCAAAACATTCAAAACTAGCCACAGGAGATTGTTCACACTGATTTGAATGTAGCATTTTTTAGAGCTTTATTACTTGTGCTAATCCATCTAATGGAGAACAGAAAAGGATGCACATTTACAGGAAGCTTCTACTGAGAGCAAGAGACAAGGATGTCTCAAGTTTGTCCTGCTCCTTTCTCCAGTCATTCCTAATGCCAAACTTCACCTGCACCACCATCCCCTGAGGAATCATGGTCCCAAGCTCAATCCACCACTCCTGATCCACCTTCATTCGAGGCAGTCCCTTCTCCCTGTCTCAACCCAACAGCCCATTTCAATTCCTACATGGAAT
>JANPWX010000667.1:3474124-3488520 GCA_024734555.1 Trochalopteron elliotii
AGGGCCATGAAAATGGTCAGTGGGCTGGGGCATCTCTCCTGAGCCAAAAGGCTGAGGGAGTTGCAGTTGTTCAGCTGGGAGAAGAGAAGACTCCATGGAGATCTTATTGTGGCCTTTTAATATATAAAGGGACTTAGGAAACACAAAGGTTACAAAAGATGTGGTGACAGGACAAGGGGCAACAGTTTTAAACTGAAAGAGGGCAGGGTTAGATTATATATTAAGAGGAAATTCTTGCTTGTGAGGATGGTGAGGTTGCCCAGAGAAGCTGTGGCTGCCCCATCCCTGAAAGTGTCCAAGGCCAGGTAGGATGGGGCTTGGAGCAACCTGGGATAGTGGAAAGTGTCCCTGCCCATGGCAGGGGGTTGAAACTAGATAACCTTTAAGGTTCCTTCCAACCCAAACCATTCTGTGATTCTATAAAATGAGTAAATTTGCACAGATTTATGGGTGAAGTGCTTCCTCTTGGGATGTTCACAAGGTGAGCCTAACATGACTTGCTGCCAGCCCTGCTAATGATACTGTGACAGCATGGGTGTGAGTATTTTCCACAGTGCTGTGATGCAATTTCTTTGATCCACATTAGAGTGCATAAAGCTCCAGAGCAATTACCTGAGATTATTTCAGTGTCTGTGTAAAACATAGATTTGAAAAACTCTCCTTCTTCACTCAATTATTTATGAGAGTACAATAACACTAAAATGAACAGCAGTAAGTAGAGCACCCTCTCCCTCTATTTTCTCTTTCACCATGAGCAAAACAGAATACTTTATAAAGAGAAAAGCTTTTTGCTTTGTTTAGTAAAACAAAACTTTAGGGAGAATCTGTCATAAAATGAATGCGAGTGAAGTAAGGCCATGTCTCCATCCTATCTGCTTCAGAATGTTATCTGTGCTATGGTTTAGTGGTGCCTGAAGAGGAGACAAACAAACATCCACGTAAAGACAGTCCCATGTAAATGTAACAGAGTGCCAAAAATACTTCTTATATACATCTGTCTGATCAGCCAATGGATGTGTACCTTCCTTCTAGTGATTTTATTTTATATCGTGTTTAACCACAAATTACTATTTCAGAAAGTGTCATCTCTTTGTAATAGCATTTACTGAAAATCTAAAATTGTATCCCAGGTAAGAAGCATCCATTTGAGCCCTTTAAGTGTGGCAATCATTGTGATCTGATGTTGATTTGAGGTACAATTCTGCTGGCATCACATCAATGAAATTTTCCCTCTTGCTTACCAACAGCACGAGCTCCTCTGCTTTCTGCATCCAAGTTACCTTCTTGAGTTCAAGTCTCTGAGGTTTTCAGCACTTAAGCCTCTGCATTCCTATCTCCCCTAATTGCCTCTCATTTCAGCTTTTAGCAGCATGTTGTTCCTTCCACCTTCATGTTTTTTCACACATAGCCCCTTTGGCCTGCTGCCTTTCTCAGGCAATTTAGAGATTTGAAGAAAATAACTCCCATCTCTTCTTCCTTCAAATCATTCCTTAATTTTGCTTATGATTTGCATCCATTTCTTTTTGCTTTGTTTAGTTAAACTTCTGTTTGTGAGCTCCCATCAATTTAAAACTTGAAGTCTAATTCTAATTATCATAAAATCAGAATGGTTTGGGTTGGAAAGGACCTTAAAGATCATCCAGTTCCACCCCCTGCCATGGGCAGGGACACCTTCCACTATCCCAGGTTGCTCCAAGCCCCTTCCAACCTCACCTGGAACACTTCCAGAGATGGAGCAGCCACATCTTCTCTGGGCAGCCTGTGCCAGGCCCTCACAGGGAGGAATTTCTTCCTAAATTCTAAACTAACCTCAGTCAGTTTAAAACCATTCCCCTTTATCCTGTCACTCCAGGCCCTTGTCCAAAGTTCCTCTCCAGCTCTCTTGGAGCCTCTTTAGGCACCAGAAGGTGCTCCAAGGACTCCCTGAAGCCTTCCCTTCTCCAGGTTGAACAATTAGGACAAGATGAAATACTGGGTCTTCTATCCATTTGTAAAACAGTAAATACAGCTGTGAGCCACTGTTTTACAGTTGAATACAGCCTGTTCCCAAGCAGTAGATGGTAAACTAGAGATTTTGCACTTTTTTTTTGCCAGAGTAAGCTGCATCTGTACCAGTCAGTCAAACAGGGCCAGGGTGTGGAGTCGTACACTGGCATCTGGTCATCCACACTTTCAATCTGTTACTGGGGTTCCTCATATGGTTTTGCACACAAACACTGTCCCCAGGAATGTGGGGCATGTCTAAGGGATCAGCTACACACACAAGCCAGATCAGTCCAGCTGATCACAGTACTAGAAAGCTCAAAGATTGCTTTACTTGTTAGCTAAGATGGAGCAAAAGCAATTACACAAGTCTTTGCAACTGTTAAGTGAAGTGTAACTCTGAGTAAATCATTCTCTTCTCCTCTCCCCACACCTCATTATTTGCTCTCTCAGGAAAAAAAATAGAAATATACATAGAAAAATGTCTTATAACAACAGAGCATCACAGAAAAATACAAAATAGCAATATAAAATATACAAGTGTAGGACAATGCTTATTCAGACAGCCCAGGACAAAAATAGGAGCATCTTCAGGCACAGAAGATGATTCCTGGTTGTTGGTCAGTGACTTTTTGTAGCACACCCTGGGCAGGATTTCCTCAGTATAAGAGACAAGAGCCATTTTCTACCTTGTACCTGGTGTGACATCTATGTTTGAAGCAGTAAAACTCTGCAGTGATCCCAGCCACCTGCAGCTCCACGTGGCCCTGCCCTTCTTCCCAATTTCACATCCATGACTTTTCAATTAGATTATAAACAGCTTGGCTTTGGGTTTTGTTTGCAAAGTGCTCTGTGAGCATTCACTGACACCTGCTTTAACTGTATTTGTTTAAAAGAGGCTTTACATTACTTTTAAAGGACAAGTTTTGCCTCCAGACAAAGAATTCCTACACATCAAGTCTCCCCCCACCAACCTAACTGGATATTTTATTGTGACTGAAGTGATCCAGATGTGTCCTTCACATAAGAGTGAACTCTAGTCAGGTCTGCCTGAGACCTGCACATTCCTCCAGACCACTCTATTTTGACTTCTCTTCCTATTTATTGACATTAAAAGCACTTCTACTCAGAGAAATAATAAAAAGAGAAATCCAGAAAAACTTCAACCTTTTTTGCAGGCAATAGGCCATCTATATGAAGATAAGATTTGTTTATTATGATGGGACAGTGATGGAATCCAGAGTCCTTGAGTCATATTATCCATCTCCTTTTCATAACATACTTTTTTTAGTTTACATTAGGGGTGTGACTAAATCACCTGTGTTTATTTAAATAACAGAAACAGAGAACATGTTCAGGTAAATCAAAGAAAATCCCATTTGATGATAATGGCATTTTGTTTGTGTGACATTACTTCTACATAATTCTTTATGATTATTCAAGTGAAACATTAGAAGAACTCAAGATAAAAGTTGTTGATTCTGTTTTGCTTTAAAAGAACAGCTTTCTTGCTTTCTTGGTACAGAACAAACCATCTTCTCATGGTGAAGAGGCAGACTATATCATTGTTATTTACATTCTGATTCTTAGATCCCTGTTTTGTGTCTATCATCTTGGGGTGCTTTTTCCAAGGCCACCAAATTCAATGGAAATATTTGCACTCCCTTTCCACATCTGGATTTTTATATATGTATTTATCTCTACATATGTGTATATATACAATATTTATTTCATTTCATTCTGCTGTGATGAATCTAGAAAGGTTTCTTTCCATGTGGGCTCTCCCAGTGCACTAGAACTGAAAGGATTACTCAAAAGGAACAGGGAAAACTTTCTCTCTTGCAACATTAAATATTGTGAGTGAGGGGCAGGAGGAGGAAAAGGAGGCTGATTCTGCAGAGTTTTGTCTCACTGGGCACCTGCAATAGTCAGCAGAAACAAATTCCACTGTGGGGGTGGCCAGGGAACATAAGTTGGGAGCCTGCACTAAATCCTGCACTGAATTTTCTTCCTCCATCTACTGACACAGAGGTAACTTAAGGAGTAGCTCATGGAGGGAATGTCTCCCAAAACCCATGAAAAGATACTTCAAGGAATCGGTCCTTTAGTAGCTGTTAACCAATGACAGAGTCATATAATTAAAATTTCATTCCCAATTGCCATTTTTTCCCCCCTTAATAATTAATACTACTTTTTGGACAGGCTCTCAATAATGCAGTTTTCCTAAGACAGCTACTTTCCCTTCCTTTTCATAGGTGTATTCTTCTTTGATTTTAATAGAGAACTAAAATAAAGTGGGGTTGTTTTGGGTTTTTTACACTGATATTGTTCACAACTTCAGCACATATCTGGGATGGGGTTTGCTCTCTGGCTTAGGCCCCCTCTGCTGGTCTTCCCAAAGCAAAACACAAAATACCAGGGATTTTTCATTACTAATGAGCCTTTTTAAGAGAAAAAGCCAGATTTCTCTTTCTTAACCTTTTACTATCAGAATATAAATCACAAAAAAAAATCACCTTTGGGGCTGTGAACTCAGCACAGGGGCAGTTTTTTAAATGAATTCAAGAAAATAATTGCATAATCAAGCATGTGAACCTGTGGAATTTCTCAGGCAAAAAGTCCAAAAGTGAACATGGCCTAAAAAGCTGATCCCAGCCTGATCTGGCTCTTAGCAGCACCCTGTGATTGGCATTTTAATGAAGATATTATGTAAGGAGCTCGAGAAGCATAGGCTGCTGGGGATGGGGTTTTTCTGTGTATCTCAGCTAACAAAATCCTGAGGCAGTAGTCCTGCTCAGACAGCACATATTTGAAGGAGATAAACAGGTAAGGAGGTACAGTGGCTAAATATTAGCACCCATTCCAGCAACTCTGTAAAACAGAGATCTAATTACCTGGGAAAATCCCTGGATGTCAGAGAAGTGAATTCAAGCACAGTGCTCTCTTAACCAGGTGAAGGACAGGACACACTGGCACTGGGAGAAGGGAAGTTTGGTGCACCTGGTACTCCAGGAGTTCCTTTCTGCTATCCAAAACTAAGAAAAAGAAGCTCCAAAACTGTTCTAACTAATACCAACACCTCAAAACGTTTCCTGCATTGCCCAGGATCAGGCAGAAGAGTGGTAGCACAGGTGTCAAGCCAAAGATGTTCAGCAGAGTCACAAAAAACAATAATGATTTATTTCACATGGGTGGGATTTTTAGATTCTAGCCACAGGTATTTAAATCAAAGCTCTATAAGCAGCCTCTTGTTACCCATCCTGGGTAAGTAAATTCTTGAATGTACTGGAGAAAGTGCAGTGGAGGCCAGCCAAGGTGGAGAGAGATTTAGAGAATTCTCTTTGCTCAGCGGTAAGGGGAAAAGAAAAGGGAAGGGTTTATTGCTGCTTTCAGATTCTTTTCAGAGATACACAGTGATAAGAGACAACACAAACTATAACACATTGTATAAATTCTGATGGGAAACACAGAAACAAGTGCCCAGTCAGATGAGATTTCCATTCTCAAAGACATTTGGGTTGGATATCAGGAAAAGGTTCTTCACCCAGAGGGTGGTTGGGCACTGAACAGGCTCCCAAGGGCAGTGGGCACAGCACCAAGGCTGACAGAGCTCAAGGAGTGTTGGGACAATGCTCCCAGGCACAGGGTGGGATACCTGGGCTTGTTCTGTGCAGGGCCAGGATCTGGATTCCATGATCCTTCAACACAGGATACTCCATGATTCTATGGCTCAGTTGGATAAAAACCTAAGCAAGTCCTTATTGGACCTGCTCTGAGCCAGGAAATGAACTAGGTGACCTCCAGAAGTCCCTTCCAACCAAAATTATTCCATGATTTTATGGTAAGTGACTACTGGATCATTAATCCAACTTAACCTGATGGAAGTTACTTTGACAGTTCTAATGCTTCCCCAAGCAAATAAAAAATTTAAACCCAATCCAGACTTGCTGAAGTCAGTGGGAATCTTGAGCTTAACTTGAAAGGCACTGGATCAACTTCAATGCTTTTAGGATTCATGTTCAGAAAAGATACTAAACTTTAGCTTTGTAGGTGACACTAGAAATTGCCTTTTTTTTAAACTGTGAGTATCTCAATGGGTTGTCTCTGCAGTTAGATGAGAACTGCTCGCTTTTGAGTAGTCACAAATCCTGCCCAGAGAGTCACCAGCAGAGCAGGAGTTTGCTCAGTGCTCTGTGGGGTTGTAACTCCACTTTTCAGTTTGCACTTGCAGGAAAATTCCCATTTGCCAAGTGTTATTGGTAATGAGCCTCTTGTCTAACGTGGGTTCAGCTCAGGTCAACTCCTGCTTTCGTGCTGAGACACTGTCTATAATAATTGAAATTTATGTCATAGAATGGCAATCCTGTGACCTCTGTAGAGTGAGCTAATGGTTCCAATCCTGTTTTTAGCAAACTGCTGTGAATTAACACGGCCACTGCTTTCCCTTTTTCACCTCATCATTTTTCTTTGTAAGACAAGCTTTTTCCCTCTTCCTTATCTTGTCTCTTACAAGGGATCCTATTATTTATCTTCAACATGAAACACAGTAAAAAAACATGAGGGAGTAATTACAACACGATAAATGTCAAGTACTAGCCAATTATTTTGATTATTCCTATGAAGGTTAAAAAATGAAAAAGAACCCATGACTGTAAAAACACAGTGAACGCCTTTGCACACACAAAGAGAATGGAAACATAGATTTATCTTAATAAATATGGGAGTCATATACTACAAAGAAAGAAAACAAGCAAGGAAAAAAACATTTCCAATCCTTAAAAGAAATCACATTCACAATCCCTCAAGAAGTAGTTGTCTTAGTCCCTTGGATTAACTGAAATTTCCTGAGAAGGAAGGATGCCTTTCTGGTTAGGGTGGAGACTTGGATTATCTCCAAGTAGCATCCATGTTTTGAGTAATCCTCTGCTATGAAGCTGCACCTATGTTACTTGCACTTAAATGTTCTCCAGAAGAACATATGCTAATGTGACCTGCAATACGAGATTTTCCTTTCCTGATACTTCCTCTCTGCAGACGCTGGGCTTGAACTCTGGGCACAGCAAGCACTTTCTTTTCATAATGGCCCCTGTTGTTTTGCTAATATTTTGTTCTGCACCATCCCCAACGAAAGAGAATGCTGTCATTGCAGGGTGAGGGTGGTCCTAAAATGCTAAAAATCCAAATTGCTGCCTGTTTTGTTTTCCTAAGAAAGCCAACACATGGAACTTGTGATCTCATATCCATTTTTACCATATCCCTTATGCCAGCAAACACGAAACAATGTCTTTACTTCTTTTCTTAGTCATACTCTATCAGCACCTATGTAATGAAACTAAATTTAAACTTTGGTTATACTATCAAATAAAAAAAGGCATAGGTGGCAAAAATCCAGCTCCAGACCAGGATTATCCTGTAAATCCAGGACTCCCCAGAATCTTTGATACTGTGGAAAACTTATGTTGCAAAACACTGAATAGTTTAGATTTTAAATATCTCCTTTCCTTGGTTATTTGATTTTGACATGTTGCTTTTAGCTTAATTTAACTGTTTAATTGACACAAAAAAATTCATCTGCTCAGTTGTGTCCCAGCTCACAGCTTGTTAAAAGAGACAACTGATTAAACACATTTGTGTGAATGAATGTAGCAAAGCATAAGTTGTGTGTGGTTGTACAAAGAAGATGACTTCATGCGACTGTTGAAAGAAGAAAAGGACTGGTAAGACAAAAGGAAAAAAAAAGGGAGTTTACAGAACATAAATCTTATTTTCTCATCCAAACTAATCTCCCTCACATCTGGAAATTCCAATCCTTATCAAATTTCAGAGTCTCTTGCCTGGCTGTTAATAATTATAAACCCCTTAGGAGCATCATGAGACTCTTGATGAGTCAGGATGAAGGATTCTTACGCGTCGTCACTCTCTCATGTTCATTTCAGCTGTGATGGCTAAGCTAATTCTTAGGTTCAGCAACCGGCAATTGTGGGCAGGCCCATTACAATTGGCTGGGTAAGAGCGGTTTTTACAGCGCGCTAATGACCGGGGGATTGATCCTGCCACGCTGAGGTCACCGGCGGCTTTGTCCTCAGTGAAGACACGGTGAAGTCTCCTTGCAAGGACCAAGAGCAAACAAAACCAGCAGCTTCCACCTGCCCTCATCCAGCTGCCCTCAAATTTTGAAGAGAAGAGCATCTAATGAACATCTAAGAAGAGGTGAAAGCCTGGCTGATAAGATATTCTGGGTGCTCTCCACTTCACAGCTTGTCTTGTAGCAAAGGAAGATCTTGTCAAGAGAATCAGACTGTGAGATATTGAATACCAAGACAGGCATTTTTGGTGTCCAGTGATGAAAAGTAAATGAAGTGTACCCCTCCAGGCTGGAAAGAACTGTGTAAGGTATCCCTGTTGGAGTCCTGGTGTGTATTAATCTGCCCCAGCCTTTTAAATACTTCAAATCAACTTATGTTGTCTCCTAATGTGGCTTTAAGCTGATTGATGGTTTCTGTACTGCGGAGAAGCACAGATGGTCCCAAAGAGACCATATGCATTGTACTGCCGAGAAACTGGTGGAGAGCTCAGGGACAGAGGCCAAAACGAATTGGCATAGCCAGGCAAGCCATGCCAGTGCTTCTTCAGACCTCAAACATGGTTATTTTGTCCCTTTTTTCATAATGAGTTCAGGACACACAGGCTTTCTAGCAAGACTTTTCCATTTCAACTACCAAGGCAGCAGAGATTCTAAAGGGAGGGGGGAAAAATCCCTTTTTAAATGCTTTTCTTCTTTTTCTTCTTTCCTCTCATTCTTCATTTTCTTTAAAATTCCTGTAGACTATAGTGACATTCTTTTCTAATTTCCCTATGCCACAGGAAAAGCAAATTTTCCGAGCCACTGGGTCTTCGGTGACATTTTGCTACAGATAGAAGGAACCATGTGAAATGCAGGTGCTTTGCAGATGAGCTCTGAAAACCTCAATAAACCACATTTCTCTTCCTGAGCTGCCTGGATCTTTTGTCATGTTTGGCCTTTTGAAGAAATTGGGAAATGCCATGCTTTTCCCATATTTAATATACAAAAAAGAGAAAAATAGAGAGATGATCCCTCTCCAATATTTTAGAATATTAATAATAGTTTTATATACCAATTTACATTAACGCTAAATATATTACCTTTATTATCCTTTTTATATTTCATTAATTTATAATATCTTAGATATGCTTGCATTTTATACACTTTATTTTGTATTATGCTTATATTTATTACGCTTTGATTTTTAATGTGCTTGTTTTTACAAGCATTTTTTGTATTTTTATTATGTTTCTTTACTGAATATGTTTTATTTTAATTTTCAGCATAAAAGGATTTTGCTTCTGTTGATATTTTGGTCTTTATTGTACTTTGCTTTTGCTGATTTTCTTGAATTATACGTTACTTCCATCAGCAAATTCTCCCTGGAAAAATAAAACTCATGACTGAGCATCACTTGCTTTCTCTTACAGCTAAAATAAGAAAACCACATTGTGATGCCCTAATGATTTTGTACCTAATTTTGTAGTTTGAAAATTATCAGCATTTGGTTTTTAAATGAGGTCACAACTGTTGTTTTTTAAAGCGATTAGCAGAGCATGGATCTGGTCTCAGAGGTAACAAAGTGTGGCAGGTTGGAAATCACTTTCCAAGAGTCCAGGAGAAAGGGAATTAAATCAAAAGCGCTGCATTTCATGAATGCAGGATGTTTTCACGTGATGATCAAGATCCTTGTGACATCCTTCAGATAAATTCAGTTTGGATGCAGGATACACCCTAGGTGTGTGCTTTGGATGATTTAAACATCATGTGATTATTAATCATCGCTACAGTACCGGCATTTTATGGAGTTCCTAATGGCACAGCTGCCTGAGCAGATCCCTACAGGTGTCATCACACCAGGGTGCTGCAGGAATAGCACCAGGAAGATGGAAAGCCTGCAGAGTAATCATCCATCTGCTTTTGGGATTCCAAAAATAGGTGCAGCCCCGTGGAGAAGGGATGGGACAGGACATCAGTACTTCCCAAGCCAAACACAAAGTTATGGCAACATCCCACTATTGCAGGTCACACATATCATTAATATGAAGATTTCTGTAGATAATGTCTAAGCATATCTTAATTTTAGCTATCTAAAAATTAAGGATCTAGTCTAAGTAGTCATCTCAGCTTCTTCTGAACTCACAGAAACTACAGAAAATAAAAAAGTCACCCTCAAAGGACTCACCCAACCTGCTCCAGACACCGGCAAAAACATGACAGTAATGATCACCTTCCACCAAATATATCCTTCCACCAGACCAAGGCAGCCTGGACAACAGCTTGATTATACATCTAATATTTAGATGATTATTACCAGGTGATGCAAATCCTTTTCCAAACAAAATAAAACCCCACAGTTGGCCAGCTTTTTAGGCTGCAGAGTAACTTGAAATGTGTTATTTCTTACCTACATCAGATATTCATGGCAGACCATAAAAGAGAGGAGGAACAGGGACAGTAAGTAAGGGAAGCTGAAACTCAGGTTTCAGATGACAGGAGTCCAGTTTTTTTCTTTGAGAAGTCAAGAAATTTAATGGTGCAATAAAACAATTCACAGTTACAACAGTGATCCTCCACCTCTACTCTGCCCTAGTGAGGCCACATGTGGAGCCCTGTGTTCAATTCTGGTCTCCTCAGTTCAAGAAGGACAAAGAGCTACTGGAGAGGGTCCAACAGAGGCCACAAAGATGGTCAGGACTCTGGAGCATCCCTTTTAGGGGAGAGGTGAGGGAGCTGGGCCTGTTTAGTCCAGAGGAGACTGAGAGGAGGAGATTGATCTCATCAATGCATACAAAGGTGGATGCCATGAGGATGATACCAGATTCTTTTTGGTGGTTCCCAGAGACAGGATGAGGAGAAAAGGCCATGAACTAAAGCACAACAAGGTTCATCACCACATGAGGAAGAACTTCTTATGGTGACAGTGGCAGAGCACTGGAACAGGGTGCCCAGGAAGGCTGTGGAGTCTCCCTCTCTGGAGACATTCCCAACCCACCTGGATGCATTCCTGTGTCACTGCTCCAGGTGACCCTTCCATGGCAGGGGGTTGGACTGGGTGATCTCCAGATCTTTTCCAGCCTGGCTGTTCCATGGTTCTGTGATCCTGTGATTCTGCGATCTTGGTACTAAAAGTCCCTTGTTTGAGGAAAACACAGACAAAACTCCGATACTTCATGATATACCTTATAATAAAAGAAGTTTAATTACTGGTATTAAACCAGAAAGAGTTAAAAGGGGTGTGGGGCAATAGAGGGTGCAGAGATTACAGCAGGCTTGTACAGAATATGGCCAGTGCAATGGAAGCTGATTCCAAAGTGCAGTTAAATTGCCATGTGATCCCAGTAGCAACTGCGGTCCCATTTTCTCTTTTTATGGGAAATGATGTCATTGGGAACAGCTTCATCGGGCTAAGTGTGGAATTTTCTAAATTGAGTTTTAATGAATAGACTGGACCAAGTCATCCTCCTGCCTCCAATAACTGAGTGTGCATTGGTGACAAAAAGCTGTTTATTTAGATACACAGGTTTTTACATATTTTTTTTAGAAATACTCTTGGCAATTACCATCCATCTAAAGACTTGCAACAAGCTGTAACAGGAAACAGAATTAAAATTGTCTAAAATAATATTTTCTAAAAATAGGCTGGCGAGCAGCACATCATTTTAAATATGACCATAGTGCTAAAAGAATTTTCTTGTTCCAAACAGTGAAATATGATCCTTCTCAATAACTCATAAATTATTTATGATACGGAGTTGAGTTTCACAATGGTTCTTGTTACTGTGGTGCTAATGAGTGAGGTGACTACAGGTCCCAACCATCTGTATCACAACTTGATGTACAGCTAAAGAGAAAATAAAGAGTTGTACACTGGGAGATGTAGTTCATCAACTACAAATACATTTAGTAGAGGGATATGATGTACACAGCTGCTTTATCCTAATTAAAAGTAATGCTTGAATTTCTTGTAAATATTTATTACCATTGTCAGTGCAACACGCCAAGCAAATCTAGGGAACTAAATAAAAGCTGTGCTTTAAGAAAATATTGTAGTAATTTGACTTAGTCCAATTTCCCCTGAAAAATGTATAAATAGCAAATGAGAGCAGCAAACTCTCTGCTGTCATTACATTCTTGCAGTTTAAAATGAGGGCACCTCCAAAAAGATGCAGGGCCATGTTTTCATTCAGTTTTATTTAAAAAAAAAACACACTCAAAATGCAGATGTAGGTAACATGGAATCTAAATGAAAACCATGATTGTATATAATTCGAAGTGCTAGGAGAGCTTTATTAAAGTCAAAAAGGGGGGTAGAAAATTAAATTTATTTTTAAATGGAGAGGATAAAGAAACATGGAACATGCCTGCAGGAACAATTCTGTGTAATCTTGGGAAGGGAAGGGTTAGGCCCTGCATCTAAATCTCTCTAAAGGTCTGTTTCTACCAACAGATTTTACTGCATTTAACTACAAAGGCCCCAGATTTCTAAACTAAAGGCCCTTAATAGTAACCAGAACATTGAGCAGACTGAGCAGTGCTCAGTATCGTGATAAGGATCACAGTTAGGGTGAATACAGGGAGATCAGGTCCAAACATTCCATCCAGCCACAGGCAGCAACGGCAAAAGGAGATTCTGCAATGGTACAGAAACATGGTCAGTTCATCTATCACAGGAAAGCCATATAGCAATGAGGTTTCTTTCTATTTTCCATAGCTCTTTTAGCTCTCTCTGGCAGGGTTTTGCTGTAAGCTGCCCTCAGTCTCTGATGAATTGCACGAATGGTTGTCAACAGTGGGAACATGAACTGCAGTTGGAGGCCTCTCCAAACATTGAGTTTAGGGAATGCTTTGGTTTGGAAAGGACCTTAAAGAATATCCAGTTCCAACCTCCTGCCATGAGCAGGGACACCTTCCACCACACCAGGTTGCTCCAAGCCCCATCCAACCTGGCCTTGAACACTTCCAGGGATGGGGCAGTCACAGTTTCTCACCAGGGCATCCTGTGCCAGGGCCTCACACCCTTGCAGTAAAGAATTTCTTCATAATTTCCAATCTAAAACTACTCTCAGTTTAAAGCCATTAACATACAGCTGTTTGCTGTGATTACTGTTAAAGACGGAAACTATCCAGACAACCTTGCCAAGCATCCACTTCACCTTTTCCAGTCCCCAGCATCTCTCCCTCTGTATTCAATTCCTTCTTCACAACCTCAGAGCTACCGTGGATTCCTAATCCTTCCTCCTGGCACACACTCCACCTCAGAAATCCCCAGCCACGAGGTTTAACCCTGGCTTGCTGGAATAAGCCATTCCTCCCAGAATCACCCTTCTGCCATCTCAGCCCCCTTGAGCATCCTCCTCCCCTCCTTGAGACAAAAGAGTAGGTTTGTCTAAAAGCTTCTCATCTCAATTTGTTCCCCACAGACTGGTGGGGAAATCGCTTCATGAACACACTCCCATGTCTTTTGTCCACAGGCCAGCCTTCATCAAAGGGGGCTGAAACCCGTGGGATTATTAAACCCATTATGCGTTCATTACTGGTAATCCGCTGCTGGTTTTGCCAGCGGTTGTTCTTCCAACGGGAAATCCTGCCGAGCTCCAATTCAGGCGAGCAGGAGTCCCTCAGGAGCAGAGAACATAGGCACAAGCTGTGCCAGGGGACGTCCAGGTTGGCCATCAGGAGGAATTTCTCCACATAAAGGGTGATTAGACATTGGAACGGGCTGCCCGGAGAGGTGATGGAATCACTGTCCCTGGAGGTGTTTAGGGAATGACTGGACACGGCGGTCAGTGCCTTGGTCTGGTTGACACAGTGGTGTTGGGTCATAGCTTGGACTCGATGATCCCAGAGATCTTTTCCAACCTAAATGATTCTGTGATTAAGGGAGATGAGGCTGATCCTGTCAGCGCCTCGGGACCCACAAGTGCGCTCCATCGTCCTCAGGTGGGCTGAGCTGCTGCCGCCACCGCACCGGGACCTGGATCCGGATTGGAATCGAAACAGGACCGGGATGAGGATTTGGATTCGAGATTTGGACCGAGATTGGGATCGGGACTTGGATCGGGATGGGGAACGCCCGCCCCCCGCTCTCGCGCCAGCCTCTCCCCCTGAGGGGCAGGGGCGGGGCCGATGACGTCACCGCCCCGCGCGGCGCGGGGCCCGGGGCGGAGGGTGATGTAATACCCGTAACGGCCCCGCTCCGTGCGACATCCGGGTACCCTGCCGGGGTGCTGGGGGTTTTTTTCCGCCTTTTTTTTTTTTTTTTTTTAACTCTTTCCTTTTTTCATCTGTAAAGCTCCATTTGTCCCTTTTTTGGGGGTGTTTTAATTACGCGATTTTTTTTTTTTTT
>JANPWX010000667.1:3488896-3575384 GCA_024734555.1 Trochalopteron elliotii
GGGGGCGGCGGAGCGCGGAGAGCGCGGGAGCTCGGCGCCATCCCCGGCGGCACAGCTGGGAGCGGGTCGGGCCGCCGGAGGGAAGGGAGGGAGGGAGGGAGGGAGATGGATGGGGAAAGGGAAAGGGGGGAGCGATCCCGCTGGGATGCGGCTGCCGGGAGCCCCCAGCGCAGCCCCTGCATTGCAGGCGCCTGCTGAGGGTGGGGGGTGTCCCCGCAGCCCCCCGGGCACGGCGGGAGGAGGGTGAGCAGCGGGGTCTGGGCCTGGCTCAGGTAAGAGCAGCAGCTTTCCCTTTCTCCCTGCCCCCTCCTTTCCTCGCCCAGAGTTCATTTAATAAAGGCTATAAACAGCCTCCTCTCCCATCGCCACCCCAACGCTCGGGGCACGGCACTGACTGGGGAAAAAAAAAAACAACCAAAAAAACAACCCGACACGCATCTATTTATAAAGCACCCCACCCTGGCGAGGGTCGGAGCATCAAGCGCTCCCCAAATAGTGACATTGTGATGCAGCGGGCGGCTTTCGATCGCCAACGCCTTTCGGGCGTTTAAAGTTTGTGAGGGATTTCGGTGCCTTTGAAAACAATGTCGCGAGCAAAGGTTGCGCTGACGATCTGTGATCTGTCACAGCGTGCGTGGTAAAAGTCCGGGGAAGAAAATGCTGTCCTCGGTGAGAAAGTTGTTCGGTGATGTGCTGGGTAATTGGGCTTGCCTGTGAAATGCCAGAGGTTCTGAGCGTGTGTCTAACCTTTTTGTTATATTACATTGTATTCTAGTAGCTGTGATACAAGGTTAAGACAGCCTGGAGGTTCACAGTTTCAGGAGAATTGATTTTGCAGACATCTGTTCGATATGTGTTTGTATTTATTTGGTACGATTAAAATATTTCTTAGTGTTGCCGTGTGGATGGCAAAATTTTGTGGTTACAGAACTGATGTTTAAGTTTATAGCAGCACTTGGGAAGAGCTAAATTTTTTTGAGCTGTACCTTCTGTCAGATGGGAAAGTGCTGTGTGCATTGGGGTGGCCTCTGTGATAACCTTAAGGTTTAAGATCCTTAAGGTATTTCATCCGAAGGAAATATTTATTTTTTTTAAGCAGAAGACAGTTTTAGATCACAAGAGCAGGAGCTGGAAAGAAGGTATGTGATATGTCTTCCTTAGATTGTGATATTTAGCATCAGAGTAAGCAGAATCAATTAATAAAGTAGAAGTTCTAACTCTTGTGATTCTAGGAAATGCATTTCCGAATGTGAGCCCTTGTAGCACTTTCCTGAGCTGTCTCAGTGATTAGGTGGCTGAAGCCCGTTTTGTGAAGTACTGGTGGCTACTGTTACTCAGGACCCTGAGTGAGTTGCCAAATGACCAAGAATTGTACAACTTCTAACCACATTTCTTCTCTGATAGCTTCCCATCTGTTGCTATTCATAGTTTCTTCTATGAATTACATCAGAGAGGACGTGGGCCAGGGAAGTTTTGCACTCTACCTGTCCAATGCCAGTAGTGTTCCAAGGGAAGGTGTTAAAGGACACCAGCTTGGGTTGGTGCACCAGCATTGGCTGCTCCTAAAGTTTTCACTCCCAGGCCTTTCTGGGTCTCCCTTTTGTATGTGACACTGGGCTGAAAGACTTGCTGGTGCATCAAGCCAGTTTTCCTCACAGAGATCCCTGATAAAATCCTCGGATAAACACGGAGAGGGTTTGTCTGTCCTCACACTCTCTCCTGGCATAAGCCATGTTTTTCTCCTAGGCAGGGCCTAGCTCTGCTTTACAGGTTTAGTCCTCTGCTTGGTGGTTGTCAGGTAAATCTCTCCCCTGGAGGTACAGGAGAAAACTATACCTGTTTTCCAAGTATTTCCCTAAGTGTCTCTAGGTATGCTTGGGATACTTTTGTTGAAAGCAAGGAGAAGAGATGGAAATGCCAAATGACTGGTGAAGCTTGCAGGTCCAAACAAGCAGAACTCAGAGCAATTTGAATTAAGGCAGAATACTAAAAAGTTTTTTTGGTTTTTTTTTTTCCTATAAAATTGAGCTGGTTGTTTCTTATCTGGAGTGCAGCTTATACCGTGGAGTTGAGTCATTCTTGCTGAGATAGCATTTTGAGAACTGTTGTTAAAATGCTTAGATATTTAACTCTGGCACAGTATAATTTGCAAACTTATGTAACTGGTATGTTTTTGAATGCAGCTGTCAATAAGAGATCTCGTTGCACTTTTCATTTTTAGTGAAACTGGGGAATGTAAAGCAGCTGCTTTTTACAAGATGACCTAAAAATAAATAATTTAAGAATAGCATATTTCTTACTAAAATGTGGACGTTGCTATTGGCTTAATTTTCACGTGTTGAGGTCTGTTCTGATGTAGAAAATAGTTACGTAATTGGCTGGGCAGAACAGCCTTGCAATTAAGTGATGGAATGATGCAGGTTGTGCTGATAAATAAACAAGTTTTAGAATGGGAAGTACTGTAAAATAACTGTTTTCATTTTGCCTCTGCAAACCAGAGACATTTTAAAGACTTAAATAGTAGTAATATTTGAAGTCAAGGTGATAGTGGTTTATCATGGTTAAACCTGAGCCAAATTGCATTTATTCTTACTATAGCATGTGGACCTTTGCAATTTTTGCTCCTCTTTTCTCATAAACCATACTTGAGTTTTAGTTTTTTATATTAAAAAAATGATGTATCTTCTGCTTCATTCTAAATTATGCAACTTGTAGACTCATTTGTTCTTTTGGAAATTAATCTCTTGGATAATACTTCGTTGCTGAACTCTGACTGATCTCTGTAGTTTTAATCACATGATCCAAATTTCAGTTTAGAATACTAGGATGAGAAATAAACTCCTATAACATTTACACATGCTTAACTACAATCCTCTTCATTGAATGAATGGCAAATGCAAAGTATCAAGTCTGTGTATACAGTATGTAATCCCTGAAAAAATGACAGTGTTCTTAGGATATTTAGAAGATCCTGGGAATGTGCATAAATGTACATTTTATGGCATTTTATGTACATTCCATTCACCAGAGCTAAAAGATATTTTTGAAGGAGGATTTGTATATTGAGCCATGATGTGGTGCAGATCACAGTGGAGATAACATTTTCTACTTGTAGCTTCTTTATGTTGTTCTCTGCCTGTGCAGGGACGATTTAGCATTTATTAAGATTTAATATTTCTAGAGTAAATCACTTGACTCTTAAGACTGGGAAGAATGTTTAAACCAAGGGAATTGTAATCAGGGCAGGAGGAGAACGCAAGTGTGGTACCATGGGAGTGAATAGGCTGATTTTTGTTCCTGGGTAGAGGCAGTAACCACTGGGTGTTACTGATGTTAAACCACTGCTACAAGGTCTCCTTTTCTGTATTTGTCTGCTAAACTCTGCTCTGTGTTAAACCACAGACTGAGTTACAGATTTGTCAAGTTGCTATCTTTTTTCTTATTTATTTTGTTTGTGTTTCAACACAAATACCAGTACAATTCACTAATGGATTTTTCAGCTGCTTCTTGGAGTCTACAGAACAGAGTGTGTTTATAAATACATGAAACAGTTGCTCAGATTTTTTTAACAGCTCTTCTCAAAAGGTGTTTATATGTGACTAAAACAACAGAATAAAAACTTCTTTCACTGACAGTTTCAGTGAAGTACACTTGTACTGTTTAGAGTGTAGACTTTATAGCAGTATATATCTGTGTGTATCAAAAGAGTATGTAAGAGTGCTGCAAAGGAAAAAGCAAAACTGGCTAACCATGTTTCAATATTGAAATGCAGAGAAATGCAGTTTACAGGGAGAGGGAAAAGTACATTAGCCTCTTCATTGCTAACAGGCTAATCCTCAAAAGTAAGAATACTATAATAGATAAAAAGGCCTCTAAAGTCTTCTAGGATAACAATTTACAAACCCAACAAACTCAAGTGTAGCGTGACTTGTATTTTGATAGCTGCAGTTTAAATAAAGCAAAGCACTCCAGTGTGCTTATGGTGATAGGCCACGTGCAGCTGAATTATGTGGGACTACTCAGATTTGTGATGCTGCTCTCATCTTAAATGCCTTGCTGGATTGTGACCTAGAGAATGAAATGTACTCTCATGTTTAGGTCTCAGCTGTAACTTGAAGGATTTTTTGTATCTGTGTGCAATTCATTTTTACTGCCAACAGTCCTTGTCATCTAAAATTCAAATGGTAGCCTGTATTCTTCTTGACCATGTGTCATAGCTGTTTGTCCATTAAGTTCTGTGGTACTTTTTTCCTTAGAAATGCCCTAAAATGCAGTAGCCACGAGAACTGTGTGAACTGTGCCTGAGCTCTTTGTGTTTGGAGTTGAGTTTAAGGAATTCTCCAGCTGTTAAGTAAAACCCAGTCTTTGGAAAGGAGTGCAGAATGTGGAAAAATGTGGGCGGTTAAGCAGCTAGCATTAAATTGTAGGAAAATTTAATGAAGAAAGACTCAGTTGCTGTCAGTAAATAATTTTCTAGTTCCCTCAGTCAATTACAGCAAGTATTTGGACAGACCCTTGTTAAAAATCAACTGCTGCTGCTCTCTGTAAAAAACCATTCTGAGGCTGCAGAGCGAGGCCCTGTAAGCTTAGGAGATGCTGGCATTAGCACTGCTGTGATTTTGGAAGAACAGGTGAATTTGTGAATTGAAAATATCCTCATTAAGTGACCAGAATGTTTAGAGCTGTCATGAACTCTGGTTTGGAGTGAGAGGAACATCTTTACTGCCTTGTTTATCCTGGGGAAATCACCTCTTTGCTGATAGTGATAGCAGTGAGCTTGGCAATCAGTGTGCCCCTCAGAGGAAAGCCTTCTGTCCTGAAAGCTTCTGTCTGCATAAAAGCCTAAGAACAATAGGGTTGTTTTTCTCATTGGTTTCTTTTTTATATTTTTAATGTAGTCTTGTGTAGGGTGAAAAATCTATTTTATTGCAGCAGTCATCCTCTGTCCTTGTTCTTTTAATGAGATAGGAATGCTGGGGACATGAGGGCAAAATAGCTTTGTAAATAAAAGCTCTGTGTGTGTACAAATGAGCAAACTCCAGCTTTTCCTAAGCTTTGAGGATTTGACTTCCAGGTCTTAATGTGCTTCTGGCATAGTTTTGATGTCATTTCCTTGCAAGCACAGCCAGGTTACAGCTGTAACTTCAGAACATTTCCTATTTTATTGCCATTTTATTCCCGTGTGTAGTCATCAGGTTTCAAGTCTCCCCTGTATGCTGCTTTTCCTATATCCTCACCAGAGTAGTGTTAATGTTGCTGAGATTAGAACCCCACAAATGTTTTCATGTGAAGTGAAGGGTCTGGGAAATTGCTTTTGTATCATTTCATAATATTGAGTGCTTGACTAAACAGGAAGTTTTGGGGCCTTCATGCAGACATCATCTTCTAATTATTGGGCACACGCATACTGGTTGTGTTTTCTCAAAATAGTTTATTTTTATTTTACTCCCAGGCTCTATCTGTATAAACTTTATTTTCACTTGGGTTTCATTCTGCCATATTGTTAAAATAAATTGCTCATAAGACAAACCATAAACGGTTGGCTGGTGCTTCTTGTTGAAGTTAGGAAGATCTGAAGTTGGAAAGCTTTAAATAATTCGTTTTTAAAAGGAGCAGTGACACTGGTGAGCAACCAGAAACAGAGAGCAGAAATTAAAGAGCAGAAAGTAAAGAGCAGATAGAGGGATGAGTCCATGTGTTCAGTTTTATTGAAATATATGGGACTGTATTAACTAAATTTTTAAGATGTTTATGGTGAGGTTATCAGTGAAACAGTACAACAGAGGGATGGTGGGGTTCTGTAAGAATTTGTACACTACAGGCAACAAACAATATCAACTGTAAAAAAACGGCAGTTTCCTGAATTGAGAGTGACTGTGTGAGTGTAAATTTTCCCCCGTATTTCAGGAATAGTTCAGTTAATAAAGTTGCTATTTTGTTGATTTTAAAATTATTGTTATTCGAGCCTCCCTTTGTTTTTGGAGTCTCAGCGAATAATCCCGTTGGGACCTTTTTCCATGGAGCATCTTTTTCCTGGTTTATTTTAACACTTAGCTAAAACACTGACCAAGACAAATTGGCAGTAGCTGGACTTCATTCCAGTTGCATTTGAGCAACCAGAACATTTGGGGACAAAAGCCATTCTGGTCTAGAGGCTCTTTACCCAACATCTTCACTCTTTTGGGTAGGGGCACTGTGGGCTAGGACTCCCCAGTTGTCTTGATTTTTCTGAATAGGTTTAGCTGAACTTGATAAAAGAAGTAAATGCTTTGTATTTGGTTAGGTTTGTTTTTTTTTTTCCTTTGACACAGAAATGGCAGTGGAATTATGTGAGCCTTCCTCTGTGAATCTTTAACTTTTTTTTTTTGTGGCAGGTATTGTTTGATTGGTAAAACTGACAATGAACGAAGATATTGAGGCTTCAAGCTGTAAATAAGAGATTAAAAAAAAAGAAATTTAGAGAAAAAAGGGGTTGAAGCCATTATTTGAATTATTTGATGTGTTCAGATTTGTTAAACTCTTGCACACTAAGTGGCTTGTACTCAAGTGGGAATTTTCAGTTTGGCCCACAATTTTTAGGAGTGGGGAAATGATCTGCTGTGATGAGAAATGACAGTGGCAGAGCATTCGTGGTATTACAAATATTGGAAAAATTTGTAATTCAACTTTTATGACTTACTATAGCTCCATTCTTCTGGATTGTCTCTTTCTGTTTCCTTTTCACCCATGTTTTCTTTGTGGTGAAACTGTTGCTGTGTGGAGTTCTGTTGGAATGGCTGTGTGGCACTGTGTACTCCTTCTGTCATGAGCAGCTTGGTTGGAATCCTTAAATTCACTTGTTTGCCTTGCTCTTTCAAAAAATTTGAATCTCATTGCATCTCATTGATATATAAACTGAAGCAAAGCCTTTCTTTTCTCCCAAATTCTGTCTACACAGACTGCAGCTTCCTTGGATCTTCCAGTCCTTTTTTTTCTGTTGCTTCAATGGGGCTCAGAATTTTGGCTGTAGCCTGCAGGAATTTCTGCACTGTTAACAAAGCAGTTGTCTAAGCTTTTTGTCTAAAATGGGTGTCTTTTGTTTATCTTCCAACACTTCTAAGTAAGAAATCTTTGGAAAATGAAGTATAACCAGAAAGGTGCTGAACTCAGCACCAGCATGGACATGTTTTCTGCTTATTAATGCTTTCAAGCAAGGACCTTGGTGTTTTCCTTCTCATGCTGTTCAGACAGCAGCACATGATTTTATGCAGAGCTACCTCATTGATTTTCATCCTTCTTGTTAGTGCCATTTGGGTTGTCTGCATAGTTTTTCATAGTGGTTGGGCTGCTCATACTTTGATGCTGCTGTGGTTTTTTCTCTTATGCCTTCCCACTTCTGATTTGTAATACAGATATTTAGAAAGAAGCAGGAATTCTGTCTGGGCCGAGAAATACTCACTTAATCATGTTCTGAGAGTGCCAGTCATGTTAGGATCCTGTTGAGTGACTGACACTCGTGGATGCAAGTTTTATTTCCTCTCAGAATCTATGTAGTGATTTTTCATTCCCAGCAGGGGATCTTGGTGATTCTGGGAAGAGCTTGGTTTCTTCCATAACTGACCAGATTGCAAAATTAACTCCATAAAGAATTCTGGAAGCTACACCACCATCTTTCAAACTTCTGAAGGAACAGTTTGTTAGAGGTGAATTACCCATTTCAATGTCCAGGGCTTCCTTTTGCAAAAATCAGATTACACATGTCTCTGCTGGAGAGAGTTTGAACCTCAGCCAAAACACACTCATGTTGAGAACCTTCTCATTTAACCTTGGAACAGGTTTAGTTGTCTGCAGGAAAGGTAGGTAGGAGCAGAAAATAATGTTTTAAGAAGAAGCTGAAACATGTTGTTGGAGGGAGGGTGTTAACTTAGAAATGGTTACCTTCTGTGTTCTAGAAGGCTTTAATAATCCTCTCCTAAATCCTACCTGCCCTGCCATACACACCACGTGGGAGAAAATATTTTGCTGCTTAGTACAGGGAGGAATTTGGAAAGGCTGTCAGCTCCTAGCATGGAGAAGGGATTTTAAGCAGAAGTTATGTTAAAAAAAACAACTCTCTGAACAACTTAGCTCAGTGAAATGGCAGTGCCTGTGGACCAGCTGTTCAGAGCTCAGAGCTCATAGGTGTTTGTATCAGAGGTGCAGGGATTTAGGATTTTCTGCTGTGCTGTGAAGTTGTAATAGGCATCACTGTGCATATTAATTACTGGGAGAGAGGGAGGGGAAGTTGGGGAAGTTTGTGTGTATGAAGGAAAGTATGAACTGTTCCAGAGTTATTAACTTGCTTCCTCTGTTTTTTTTGGTTTGTTTTTTTGTTGTTTTTTTTTTTTTTTTTTGTCTGCTACAAGCCATACCTCCTACATCTGTTCTAAACCAAAAGCTCTTAATGTTATTAGAAATTTTCTTGCCCATATGGGTAGTTTATGTTCTTCCTTTTGCAGTTGTCTTGCTGAAATATAACACAGACTACAGTTGCATCCCCAAGAAACAAATTTTCTGGTGGGGAAATGGTCTGTTAGTCTGTGTTTATTGAAAGAGCCCCACTTCTGTATTTTATTTCTTTTACTTCTTTTTCATAAACAGTTCACGTCTTGTAGCTGGCCATGTAATCCTGTGTCTGAAATACACATTCAGAAACATCAACTGTAATTTTTTGGTGTTTTATTGATGTTTCAAACCCCGAGTGCCAGAACTCAGTCATATAGCCTCCAATAGTTTTTAAATAGTTTCATTGGCAAGGAGCTTTTTCATGACTTCATTCAGCCCATGACTGTGGTGTAATTATGTCTCCTCATCTGCGTGTTCTGTTTTATTTTAGTCATTCTTCCGATCCCTGGGATGTTCTCTGACATGTTGTTTGTTAAAATTAATTGATTCGGGGCATCCAGTATGTGCTGTCACTTTTTCATTCAAGAGGCTGTAACTTCTGAAAATGTTTCCACGTTTGCACAATTACATGCTGTCTGCTACTGCATCCAGCCTGCTTAAGGGGAAAAAGTCCTGCAGATCAGGCTGGAGCTGAAGTGAACAAACACCCTTTTTCTAGTCAGTAGCAGTCTGTATAATTTGGTGACTTGCTCTGTGTCCTGTAGTTCAAGTAAAGGTTGCAATCTTTCTCTGTGGTCCTCATTACAACACACAGGGTGTAATGTCACTGAGAGAATTGTTCCAGGAAATTGGAGTGTGGGGATATTTCTCAGCTTACTTAGAACAAGTGCCTGTGACTTCAGTGTGGTTCATGTAAGCAGCTTATCCTAGTGGAATGAATACAACTTGAGCATTGTTTAAAAAGGATTATTAATTTACATATTGTTCAAGTGAAAGTTTCAGATGGGGGTGGTTAGTTTTCTTGGACAAAACGATCAAATCTTTGTCCAAATTCCTTGGAAAAATAAATTTGTATTTCTGTAGGGGTATGTGGAGTTGCATTAACTCTCCTTTGTGAACAGTTTAGGGCTTATCTTAATTTGACCCTTCAGGCAAATGAACAAGCAAATAGCCAAACAGTAAAATTTATTTTCCTGTGTAGCAGAAAACATTACAGTTGTGCTGCCTGGATAGCACAATTTGAGGAACAAATGAAGGGGCAAAGAGATTTCATGCATTCCAGTGATGTATCTGTGGTTGTCCATGGTTGTCCATGGCCTGGTATACTAATTACCCTCCTTTTTTCTTTGCCACTCTGTTCTCCAGTTGCATCTACTTTCAAGGAGTTTAGCTACTGACTCTTTGGCATGCTCCATTCATTATTTCAGTTTTGTTTCTAATGCTGCAGTCCTTTGAATTTTGGCACTCTTGTGTTTTATCCAAGATTTTGTTATTTGTGTTGATCTTTCTAGGCCGTGTACAGTATTCTTACTTTTCTGTCTGAGTTTTCTGTGCACTTGCTGGAGAGGCTGTCCTTCAGTTTGACCTCCACAAAATCAGTGCTTCAGAAATGGTGCTAAAAATGCACTTGTAGATGCAGAGATGCACCCCCTGCACATTCATTTCTGTTCACAGGAGTCCATTTTCACATCTGGTTTTGTTCAGGTGCCTCTCTGTTCTTCAGAGCCAAAATCCAGGAACTTTGACTGCAGAAAGCTCTTCACATTTAGGAAGTCATGGATATGGAAATGGTGATCCAAGAATCATCTTAGATTAAAATTGAAGCTTGCCTGGCTGATGGCTGTGCAGTTGTAGCACCAGATGATGTGTGAGAGTCACAATTATGAAGAAAATGTTGCACCTCTGACCTTTTTACAAGGCACCACCCTTACAGTACTGTTCAGGTCCTTCTTTAAGGAAAATAAAAAGTGGTGTATGTTTGCCACTAAAATCACTTTCATGATTAAAATGCCTTTTCTCTTACTTTGTCTTTAATAGGAAGAGGAAGAATGTCTGTCTCCTTCAGTACATAAGTGCATCATTCACACACTCTGAAAGTTGAGGTTTCCAGAGTAAAGGACTGGTTCTGTCTCCTGCCATGAGACTGCAGTTTTCTGACATGATTGTAGAAATGTGTAACTGGATTAAGACAGTAAAATTATTTGGAGAATAAAGATGATAAAATGAGGGCTCCTCTTAAGAAAGATGACTAAAGACACAAAGAGAAGCTGAGTTAAGCCATGTTCAGGATCTGTTTTGTGTATTGCACACATTGCATGCAGCCTGTCCTGGGTCTGTGTTTTTACATAACAAAGTCATGCTGTGACTTGGGCACTTGCACTGCTATAGGTTAATCAGATTTGCATACAGAGTTATGTGCTTAACCAAAGGTGTCATTCCAACTCAGTCACTGTAGTGCACAAAGCACCTCATCAAAGAATGACAAATGTGCTCATAATTTAGGTAGACACCAGTGTTTGAAAGATGTTTCCGTAGATATGGACTCAAAAACAGGTCTAAAAGGTATTTTTAGAAGGAAGGAGGCATGACTTTCTTATGTCAGCATTTCTCTGTATGTGTCCATCTCTTCTTGTAAAACTAAGATTCTTTTTGTTCACAGCTAAGACTTGAAATTCTTCAGGTTTTAACTATACATTAAATGTATTGGAGGAGAAGTAACAGGTAGTCTCCAATTCATCAGAATTCACAGATTGGTCAGTTTTAACTGAAATTTTTCTGAATGAGAATTGAAATTCTGGAAAAAGCCTAAAGATCTGGCACATTCATCCTATCCACAAGCAAACAATGCTTTTTCTGCAGGTACAGTGAGGATTTTGAAAACCTGGCCTATTCTGCAGGTTTAGACTGCTATTCTGGTCAAAGTCTGGTTAGCTGGAGTGTGGCAGGGAACACAACTGCTGTTGCAGTTTTCAGAGGAGGATCACTTCATCCTGTGGGCTGTGGGCAATTTCTGAAGGAGCTGTTCCATGGCCACATTGTGGTTTTCCTTTTGCCTGGCTGTATTCTCATTCCTGGTGGGCAGCTCTCACCCCTGAGGAATCTTGGATCAACATCTCACCTACAAAGTTTAGCTTAAAAGACCACCAGCTTTCAGGTTGCCTTCTGGGAAGGAATAAGGCAATTTGGTATTTAATTGGAGAGTGATTTGTTAACTTAGAAGATGTGCTAGCAGCTCTGTAGTTGCTAGAACATCACACAGACTGTCTGTATGTATTTCTAATTTACATGGTCAACTACTGAGCAGAACAAACAATTTACAAAGCACAGCTCTGAATGTTGTGTACATACTAAGGTGAGAGATTAGAAGAAAAATGGCCCTTATTATCCAGATTTCAACAGTGTTTGTGGTCAGTGTAACTGTACCCTGTTCTTAATGTTTTCCTGTTTTATTTTAAATAGCAATAATGTCAAATACCTCACAAAAGTATATTTGCCAGGGCAGTTTCTGCTTTTTGAGGTCTAAATTAAGGTGAAAAAGTTGAATATCTGCATTCTGTTTAATGATCTCCTCAACAAAGAGAGCATTCGGTGTTAGACTCTACTCCTATCATAGAATGAATAAAAAGTATTATTCAGCAAAATAATTCCCCATATGATTTATAGCAGCATTCTGTAATTATTTTGATCACTCTGACTTCACTAGAGTTGCATGTGAAGATAAAAAAGTCTTAAGTCATATTTTTTTCCTAGCAACTGCAGTAATGTGAACCTCCTGCATGTGCTTGGGACACAAGACACACACCATGCACGCTCTGCTTTGTTGGTTAGTTACAGCTTGCTTGGGCATCAATATCTCTGTGTTCACTTGAGAAGAGACAGAACTCCAGAGCAGGGTTTGAGGTGAGGGGAAGCAGAGGTGAATCGCTGCTGCCATCCCCATACAGCTGAAGTATTTGTTTTGTTTTTGTTAACAAAGCATGCGAGCCAAAGGGTGCATAACCAGTCCCCGTGCCTCACATTTGAATCACTGTTGTGGTGAGATCAAATATAAACATTTCTTGACTGTTTATTCTAACACAGATGTTTCAGAAAGGTTGGCAGTGGCTGGAAGAGACAGTGTGAAGAGCTTTGTTGGATACATGGTGTCTGTCACTAATGGCTGGTGCTGTATAGTATAAAAACGTGATGTTGTCACTTAGAAAACAGGTCAAATATATCCCATGGTCAAGTTAAACATTTCTAAAACCCCTGGTGTACTGATTTTTCTGCTAGTGCAGCTGTTGGTTGGGGCTTCAGGTAAAATCTGTTTCTGAGGATCTTTTCACAGCTGATTTTTGTCCACGGTCTTCAAATAGAAGAGCTCATAGTTTTGTTCCATTACCTTGTATTGTGTAACAGTGATTTGCAGACTCTTTGATGCTTCCCTAGGCATAATTTGCAAGTATGTAAAATGTGTGACCTATTTTGTATGATTTTTTAATAATGAATGCACAAATAAACCGATGTGGATTAGAAGGGTGGGTTGGATGGTTAGGGTGTGAAAACCATGAAGATAAACCAGTCAGTTTACACTGCCTGCAAATACAACTCTTATTCTCTTAAGCATGAATATTTGCTGCATCACATCCCAAGGAGGAGGTGAAGGAGGAGAGGGTGTGCAATGTATGGGTCTGGCTTGAATCTTGATTCATACAAGAATATACAATAGATGTGATTTTATTTCTAAACAGATTTCCTCAGAGTTGTCAGGGGCAGTTGTCTTTCACTGAAGCATGAATACATGAGGGTTTTAAGTAAATCTGCAGCACAGACATCTGAGAAGCTGCTGTGTAATTTAACTGAAAATCTAAGGATGAGCTTTCACAAGATGGCTGAGCCAAACTAATGGCTTGCTGCTGCCTAAAGGGACAGCTGCTCTCTTCCTTCCCAGTCCTGCTGCTAGTTTATCCAGTGTTGCTTTTTCCTCTATGCAGACTCTGGCATCCTCTTGGTCATTCTTATAATTTCTCTCTTTAAAAAAAAAACAAATAACAACCAAACCCAAAAAACCCTGAAACCCCCTTCTTGGAAAAAAAAAAACAACCCCTCATCAGTTTGCTTTCATTTCCCCATCACTACCAGAAAAGCAGTGTTAGCAGGAATTTGTGGCCAGCAGGTAGGGATCTAGGGAATGCCAGTGTCCTGGAAACATTGAACTCTTTCATGGCTCAGTAGTTGCAGAGAACAGCCATTCAGATGTGTGCCAGTTAACAAGTCCTCTTTGAAACTGATTTCATACATAGTTCTATTAGAGGCTTTTGTCAGAACCATGAATGACAGTGAATATAATTTTTTCAAGTAAAACAGCTGAAAATACAAAAATATGAAAAGTGCAGTTCAGCTAGTAATAGTGTCCTTGTTTAAATTAGATAAAAGCAATGCAAATTTGACTGGAGACACAGAAAAATCAGCTTTATAGCTGTATATTTTGGTCATCTTAACATTACTTGTACCATTATTTAACATCTTCCAACAGGATTTCTAAACGAGACGTTTAAGAAACATCTTAATAATCTTTTTTTTTTTTTCTTCCCCCTTTCTAGAACTGAAGGAAGGTCACCATGGGAGCATTTTTAGACAAGCCAAAGATGGAGAAGCATAATGCCCAGGGGCAGGGGAATGGGCTGCGTTACGGTCTGAGCAGCATGCAGGGCTGGCGCGTGGAAATGGAGGACGCACACACGGCCGTCATCGGTTTGCCAAACGGACTCGATGGATGGTCCTTTTTTGCTGTCTATGATGGGCACGCTGGATCACAGGTTGCCAAGTACTGCTGTGAGCATTTATTAGATCACATCACGAGCAACCAGGATTTTAAAGGGCCAGATGGGCCACCATCTGTGGAAAGTGTAAAGAGCGGCATCAGAACAGGTTTTCTGCAAATTGATGAACACATGAGAGTCATCTCCGAGAAGAAGCATGGCGCAGACAGAAGTGGGTCAACAGCTGTGGGTGTCATGATTTCTCCCCAACACACGTACTTCATCAACTGTGGAGACTCGAGAGGTTTGCTCTGTCGAAACAGGAAGGTTCATTTCTTCACACAGGATCACAAACCAAGTAACCCGCTGGAGAAGGAGCGAATACAGAATGCAGGCGGCTCCGTAATGATTCAGCGTGTGAATGGCTCCCTTGCTGTTTCCAGGGCACTTGGGGACTTTGATTACAAATGTGTCCATGGGAAAGGTCCTACAGAACAGCTGGTCTCACCCGAGCCTGAAGTTTATGAAATTGAGAGATCGGAAGAAGATGATCAGTTCATCATCCTGGCTTGCGACGGTATCTGGGATGTTATGGGAAATGAAGAGCTGTGTGACTTTGTAAGATCCAGACTTGAAGTCACTGATGACCTTGAGAAAGTTTGCAATGAGATAGTTGACACCTGCTTGTACAAGGTAGTCAGACTTGAGAGAAGGAGTTTACTGTGTTTTCACTGTTAGAAGTTTATGAACAAGTTATTAATAACTTTGCTTCCAGTCTATAAATATTCAATGGTTTATGGTAACATGACTTTGATAGTGATGACCATGTTTCCTAGGAAAGTGGTGACAGAGGGGGAAAACCCACAACAGAAACAATGTTTCTCTGGCTGGTTTTGGTTAATTAAGAGATTATAATCATGTACAGATACACTGTGATCAGTGGAAAACTAGAAGCTGATGGGAGTTTATGGGCAAGCTAAAGACAATAACTGCCCTTTTCTATTTTATAACATACTTTACAAAACCTTAACTCTTAAGACTTAATCAGGCTAGAGAATATTTTTCCCCTTCCTAATCTTCTCCTGCATTCTTGGGCACATAGTAACATTACTGTCATAATTACATCAAGATGAATGCAGAATCAATGAACCTTGACTTCATATTTTGAAGACCTAGCTTCCTAAGTAGTTTTTATTTTGGTTTAATTACTGTATTTCTTATTCACTGTTGTGTGATACAGCTCTGAAACCAGCTGAAGTAGAAGATAAGACTATTTGGTTTAACAAAAGTCTGTAACTTTGTCTGCATTAACTTCTACTTTGTATTAATAAGTTGCACTGTAATGCAGTTACTGGGTTTCATAGCTTGATACTTATTTTGCAAAGGCTAACTGGGAGTCATAGAGTAAAAAAGACTTTTTTCTAAAGAAACAAAACAACATCCCTGCTCTTCCCACATGACTAACAGGATCATTGTTTCCCATCTGGAAAATTGTAGTTGCTGTCCAACACCTTGGCAGATTGATAATGGTTGTATTTTTGTTTGGTCATGCTAAAAACAAGTACCAGGAAAGGAACAGTGGCTTGTGGATGCTGTAAGCTTTGCAGGAGGCAGCTGTCAGCACCTCCCCATACCCATATATTGTTGTTCTGCACACTGGCTTGTTCTTGATCTCGCTGACATCAGTGGAGTTTAATTAGTGTTAAAAGTTAAACCTATGGATGTGTGTTTGTAGGCCAAAGCACAGGGGTATTGAAAGTAAACCAAACAGTTACTTTGCATAAGCAGAATGTGTTTGTATTTTTAAATATTGAAGTATTTGGGTTCCTTTATTTGGAGTTTTAAATGTGAACACTTTTTGCACTGGGTATCTTACAGCTGGTTTTCTAACAAATTCTCTCACTTGCAACATTTCTTGTTTTAAATGAAAAGGAAAAGAAAAAGCTTAATAGCTGTGATTTTTGGTGGAAGCACTGTCTGAATTCAGCACCTTCCTGATTAGTGCTTTTCAGCAGTAATGGTTTTGTTCACCCATTCAGCTGTTTTCCCAAAATGATTGAATGGTACTTAAAACAAGATAGAGCACAAGTTTGTAATTATGCATCTCTCATTAATAATGTCAGTTTTTAGATGACAATGGGGTGTCTGTAACTGGCTCCAGGTAGTCTTCAGACCATAAAAGAGGAAAAAACAATAACTTAAGTGTTGTACTGAATGAATGGGCCTGGAATTCTGTAAGGGGCACAGGGAGATTAATTCTAATGATAACATTAATCCATAATAGTGAAAGTTGTATTCTGATACCATATGACTTGTGAATTTCTGTGTTTAAAATGCTTTGATGTGTGTTTAGCCTGGTGTGTCTGCATTTCTCAAATCATTTTTTCTTTTCCACCAGGGAAGTCGAGACAACATGAGTGTGATATTGATCTGTTTTCCGAATGCACCAAAGGTATCACCAGAGGCGGTGAAAAGAGAGGCAGAGTTGGACAAGTACCTGGAAAGCAGAGTAGAAGGTGGATCATTTAAAAAAAAATAAGTAACTTTGTTTCTAAACAGACCCCTGGCCCCCTTCCCCTTCCAACAACTAAACCCTTAACACGTACAGGCTTTTTAATAGACCTTCAAGTGCCACTGGCCATCCTGTGTACCTCTGAAAAAGGCACTTGTATATGTCTTGAAAAAGTTCTGCCATGAAAGTGCAGCAGCCTGTAGCCCTGAAAATTACTCAGGATGGCAGAGAATTCATTTATGCTCAGTGTTCTTCCTGAGTCTGTTGACAGCACTAACTTCAGACCAGTGACTCCTGGTTCCTGTTACATGGAGTTAAATGAAATAATCAGAATATCATACAAAGTGTCTGTGGAGATGGTAATTTGAGTGCCATTTTCCCATATAGTTAAAAATATAGTACAAATCAGTTAGCTGTAATATTTTATTATCTAGTAATAGTAGGATTACAACTTGATTACTGTAATCTTTAACACCTGCTTACATATTTACTTATTTGAAAGTATGTCAGAAATTTGTCAAAGCTAATCTTTAAGCATTCATGACAAAATCTGGGAACTCATCTTACTCTGATAGTAACTTAAAACTTTTTCTTTAAATTTGTATTTCAGGAGTTCTTAAAACTTTAAACTGAAATTGTGAGTCTGGGGCTTTTTGGATCACATAAAAATATTTGAAATCAATTCGATTCAAACAATTTCTGATTAAACTGCATTTATAGTGCCTTTTGATATTTAAAACCAACTACAGCTTGGAGTTTGTTTCTGAAACCTAAGACATGCTGTATGCATTATTTGCATAGGTTAAGTCTATTTTTGAAGTGGACTTCTCTATATGTTACAAGTCTAGTTATGTGTGTGTATACTCCCAAGAATCCTTAACAGCACAAAGGGCACGACAGGCAGAGCTCTCCACAACTATGGTAGCAGTCATTAGTAAGTTAGAGGAGTACATGATGCACTTTTTTCCTCCTTAACTTCAGAAATTTCCCAGAGAACTTGCCTGCATGGGATTTGTGGGCTCAGACAAATCCATGTGCCATTTTTAAGTCACTTACAACCTTGTGTAGGTGCTCCTGCAGAAAGTGCTACGTTTTTCCAAGGCCTGGCTCGCCAGGTCTCAGCAAACTGCATCTGTTCTGCCCCTGAACAAATGGCCAGGCAGACAATTCTGTGTTTTAATCTCCATCCTTGCCTGAGAGGAGAGGTTGGTGCTGGTGTGAATGTCCCTGGCAGCGTGGCAGGAATACCCCAGTGCAGTCACTCTGCAGGAGGGAAGTGTCAGATGGCTCCCCCGTGCAGAGCGCGTTTGCACCAGGCGTGTGAGGAGCTCGCTGTGTGTGTCCACCCACAGACTGGGTGAAGAACAAGTGTGCTGTACATTCACACATTGATTCACAGCTTGGTGACTCTCCTTATCTGGGCAAGGACTGCCTCCTTATCTTAGATATTGTGTCTGAGTTCAGACAAACCCGTGGCCTAGAATATGAAAATACCATGAAGCCCAGGCTGCATCTTCAGCTGGCCTCATCCTACCCCAGGAATATTATGGTGAGGAGAGCTGGCATTTCTGTACAGCTGCTTCATTTTATAAAGGAAGAGCCTAAACACTGGACCTGCATGTGATTATGGTACATACAAGGAATTTGGCTGCTGGTACTTTGCATTTATACAAATAGGAAATTTGCAGGAATGAGCAAAGTGTGATAATTGCATAGAGGCAGAAGGATTCTGTATGTAGTTATAAAGCACTTTAATATTAATTGAATGGGATGGTGTCTGAACAACTTGAGGAAATATATTATACTTCCCCTCAAGGGTCTCTGCTTAATTTTTAGAGTTGTCCTCAATCTTTTGTCTATTGTTGCACAAAAATATTATTTAAATTAATGAATATTTAGTAAACACTACTCAACCCAGCAGTGATTTGTATCAGCTGTTTGCAGAATTTGGCCTTTTAGGACTTGTGCATGAGGAAAATTGAAGGGCCTGAAGTGAGGCAGAATTTCAAGAACAAGAGTTGATAACTGTTATATTTAACTTAATTGCTGTGCCATTGCATTGTTTGTGAAGTAAATGGATAATGCCTTATTGACTAGTAAGGTAGGGCTGCTGCAGCATCTGAAACATTATACACTACAGTGAATAATCTTGCTCTTATCTTAGGATACTATAAGAGTGGCAGTGCTTAACTTTAAAAGTCTGATTTTTGGCTGAAGGAACTAAAAAATATAAAAAGTACTTTTAGAATGATCTTACTAATCTGTAATATCAATTTAAATTTAAATTTCATTAAAATGGGAGCTTGGTCAAAATGCATATTACATATTTTTATGCACTTCAGTACTCAGTGAAGTCCAACAAGTAATGGGAGTCAATCCTTTCTAATGTACATTTTTTTTTCTGGTTGTATTTTTATCCCCTTGGCCCAGAATATACCTTTATACTGCTAAAAACTAGTGCAAATTTTAAGACTGAATAGGATTTAATAATGATGGTCATCTTGAATAAGGAGAGATGATTCAGATTTTAAAAAATGTAGAAACTTTTCTACTTACTATGTGACTGAAGACTCTCCTGATGTGTTTGTGGTCCAGATTTGTAGCTGCAACAAATAATGGAAGAAGCAGCAAGTGTGGAGGAGCATCCTTGTGCCATTACTTGCAATAAATCAATGTTACTCCTAAAGTATCATGTGAACTTCATGGTAGAAGTAATCAGTCATTCCAAAATGTGTTGCTATGATTTGCACTAATATGTGTTATGGATGTGTTGACTCTAAAAAGAAACTTGTCTAAGCTTTTTTTTTCTGTTCTCATTTTTTTTTTACATAAAACCATTCCGTAATAGATAATCCCTGCAATATTTATACCTATGTAGAGATAAATAATTTTAAGTTAGCTGTTATATGTTCCTTCCCTAATTTTCACATAAACAAAGTTCTGAGTCTTTCTTAAACTTTGTATGGAATTCCCATTTTTGAATCCTTTATTTTAGGGTTGTAAGTACATTTTTCCAGTACTTGATGCCATGACAATGTGTAGAAGGTTTAAAAGCAAATTAAAGACTGGGGGGAGGGTTGAAGGTGTATTGAAACAAGATAATTCCAATAAATTAAACACAGCTAGCAGACCGACTCCATTTGTTGTGTCTTCAGTGTTCATTCAGTCTGTATCTATAGTTTTATCAAAATATAAATGTACTCATTTAGTGGAGACTGTATGTTAAATGTACTGCAGTTGCAGGTTGTGAAACTGTGTAGCATAGGTCAACTATAAATTCCTTATTTTTGTACAGCAGAACTTTAGCACTAGCACAATGTAGCATATTCTAGATGTTCAAAATTGCACAATAAAGGAACTTGGCAAACCAAATCTGAGATCTTGGCTTCTTATTCAGATTTAAGATTCATAGATTATTTCTTTGCTAAATGTTAGATGATAAAATGAACTTTGGCTGTAGATTTTAAGGAAATGGCAAGTTTTTGAGGTGTCTCTGGTGTGTGGTGTCATGTATCTAAAATTTAGGTTTTGAAGTAAACAGCTTAAAGCTTTGTGCTGCAGAGTTTGATGCTGGTTGAGGAGTAGGCAGTGTTTCCACTATACCTTGCAAATAATTTACACAGCCTGACTGCAAAACAGAGCTGATGGTTTTTGTAAACACACACAGCCCTGAAAACCATTACATACACAAAAAGTAATTCACAATTGTTGTTTTTTTAGGTTTGGTTTTGTTTTAACTAAAAAGGAATGGATACGTGTTGGTTTTAAAAGCTTTCAGTGTGCCTTATCTCACAAATTATAAAATGGAAACTTGGTATGTTCTTCTGGAAATTTAGGGCAAAATCTGAATGCTTGAGTATTTTTCAAAAGTGGTACTGATGAATTCCAACTACTTTCAAACTGTGTAAATGCTTTGTTACATGAAGAGTAGTGTGCATGTACATACATGCATGTCTAGATGTGCACATATGTACACATTATTGTATGCATGTTGCAGTATTCACTTGAAAATGTGCAGCACCAGGTCTTAATAATTCATGTGTTTTTGCAATTTCTGAGAGCTCATGTTTACAGAGAAAGGAATGAGATGCATTTTAAAAAATGTTCTTGTTCTTTAAACTTCATAAAATTACTATTTTAAGAGTGACTCTTCACGGGTGGTATGGTCTGAAATGTCTTGAATTCAAATAAAATTGTGTGCTTTTGACTTGAGGAGAAAAGTGAAAAAAGCAAACACAAAAAAAACCCCAGAAAAACAAAAAAAAAAAAAAAAACCAAAAAAAAACCCCAAACCAACCAGGCCTAAGAATAAACTTAAAGAATGAATGTCTTGACAAACGTGGCTGTGGCTACAATACAGATTCTCTTCACCCAGAAGCTGGAGTGGATCAGCTTTAAGTTTCTGACCTGTATTGAAATATCTCCTGAGTTGAGACTGAAACTGTTAATTAGATGTGATGTCCCTGGCTTTTAATTTATGTGTAATAGTTCTTAAAATTTGCATGTTGCTGTAATGCAATGAGGTACAAGTATTGGTTAATACACATACAGCCATGGGAATTACTTCTGACATGTCTAACTTTTATTTCTTGAAAATATTGTTTTGTGTGATGGCAATAATATTTTATCTTGTGTTGCAGTGATAAAGCTGATGTTAATATCTGCCCCCTGCCTTGGGCATATTGTGGGAAGATATTACATCTTCTATCTAATGTATAGCAGGAAAGCCATTAAAGATCTTTTTCCTCCACTGTTACTAGGTAGCTGTGTATTTCTAAAACCAAGTCAGCATGTTAACAGCAGTAAATCTATGTCAAATCTGTTACAGGTTTTTCCTTATGGAACCAAAGTTAACAATTACCATGTTGAGTACGGTCTGTCACTTTAATTATTTTGATTTTTATTATTTCTTTAATGTTAAGCTGCCTTTTTTTATAAAACTGAGTGTTTCAATCTTTTTGAAGTTAAATTTGGACTGCACTTACAAAAAAAGTACTTCTGATTCCCAGAGATCATAAAGAAGCAGGGTGAAGGAGTGCCAGACTTAGTCCACGTGATGCGTACGTTAGCAACTGAGAGCATCCCAAACCTCCCGCCGGGGGGGGAGTTGGCAAGCAAGTGAGTTCACATCAGTGTCTGTGTGGGGTTTGGTTTAAATCACTTTTTAACTGCAAGGCCACTCTTAAAAGTTGGGGGGCAAGGGGGGAGGGATGGTACTGGACAAAAGGTGATGATCCGTTCTCCTGTTTTTATTGTTCTGGATGAAAAGGACAAGCTTAAGGATGGAGTTGGCTGTGAATCATTGCAAAAATTAAATGTCAAACCATAGTTTTGGGAAGGAATGGGGGGTTTTTAAGGGTGGCCTGAGTGTCTGTTTTTTGTAATTAACTGGGGTTTCTGGGGGAGGGATGTTACATTTGAACATGTGAAAATAGTGCCCTGACTTTAATTACTTGGATTGAAGTGTTACTCACTTCAACAAGAAGTGATATGCATAAAATGTTTTGCTTGGCAGCTTTCTTGTCTTCTCTGTAGCCATGTTGTAATTGCTTAAAAATTTGCTTTTGTTCCTCTGTGCTTGTGACAAATCTGAAAGCGAGATAGAAGTCTATCAAAAGGGAAAAGTGGAAGTTAAATTTGTAGCTTTATATAACTGACTTTGTCCTTGAAGGGTTCAGTGGTGATGCTCTGTGGTTTCTCAAATATTCAGTCTTTAGGGAAGCAATGTGCTTAGCTTGTTTGCACCCCAAACCAAGTGCTTTTTGGTTCAAAAGATTCTTTATGAGCCTGTGCTGTGTTAAAATGGATTGGGCACATAAGATACAGAGTATTTTTAACCTTTCAAAATATGATTTTTGTATTGTTACACCAAAACATCAGGACTTCAGGCATGGAATTGAATAAATTATAAATAATTAAATTGGATAAATTATAAAGTGATGACTGTTAGGATGGCTCCTAGAAAACAATATTGTTCCTATAGGAACTGTTTGACTAGGAGCAATTTAAAGTATAGTAGCATCTATTTAGGATGGGCTGCTGTAGTGTTGAAGTATGAATGAGTCAGTTACTCATGACATGCAGCATGCAATTTGATTTTTCTTAATCTCCTTTGGCTAGAAGTAGCATCGTGGTTGTGAAGAAATGCTGAAGTGATGTGACTTCAGTGGGATTTTGGGTCTCAGTGATGCTAGTTTGAATAGGGACTTAGAGAAACATTGATTTAATTGGGAGTTGATGTAACTTAAAGCACTGTTGCCAGTTTGGAAGGAAAAAAATGCTTTCCAAGAAACCTGCCTGTATTTAGAATCAAGGATACCTATTTCTTGAAAGATATGGGAAGTTTTCCAATCCATATATGCAATGTACTTTGTGTGTAATTACTTGAATTCTTTGCTTTCAGTCCAGCCTCTTCTTTCATGCCCTATAATCATTCACTACGATGTTTATACATGGTATTTCCTGAATCTTCAGTGTTGCAGGATGATTACAAAGCTTGTCATCTGCTTTTTTTCTTCTCTTGCACTCCTTTGTGATTGCTCTGCATGCATTCATCAGCAGTTTAAAGGTTGTTCTTTGAAGTTTGTTTTATATCACAATCTGCTACTTCATCTTACTTGGTTCTGCAGAAGGGGATCCAAAAGAAAGTTGCATTTAAAGTCTAATCTCTCATTTCTGTTGTTTACTCCCCTCTTTCCTTCCTGTTCTCCCTCCAAAGCTTTTTCCTTATATACTGGGAAAAGCAAAGGCAGCTTCTTCCTTCAGCCTCACAGTGCATTGTCTTTTGGTTTGGTTTTTTTTATTACCAATTTTCAAAGGGTTTTTTGACTCTCAGTTTTTCACCCTGTGCTAAAAGAAATAAATAAAAATCATGTTGCTCATTTGCATGTTGATTGCAAATGTTCTATTCCTATTTTGTGAATCTATTTCTTACCAGTTTTCTATCAGTATTAGAAAAGTCAAGAATCCCAGAGAGTAAGATTAATGTCAAGCTATCTTAAATATGCTAAGAATGGGCCTTTTTAAAAAGAGGTAACTGTCAAAATGCTTGAATTATTTTTTTTATATTTTTTTACCAGACAAAATTTGTCTCAGTCTGAAGTACAATACATAAAACTGCAATTTGCTGGTGTGATTTTGTTTTGTTTTTGTTTTGTTGGGTTTTTTTTCAGAAAAGATTGCAGGAGAGTATTGGGCATGTCATTGTAGACAACTACTGTTCTAGAACTATTTTTTTCATGTTTGCACATGGAAAGTACATTTTAGGATGTAACACAAACAAAAATGTACTTCAGAATGTAATTGTTGTGTGTCCAGAAAATAACACAACACTGTTCCCCTATGGAATTAATACATAATACATGCCATAATACCTGAGGCACTACTGCAGTGGGTTTTGGGCACACAAATGACCAGGACATTCAATGTCCACTGAGGTTTCTGCTGCCCATTTTCCAAGTGAAGGCCTGACTGTCAGGTTGTGCCCTTCTCCTGCTGAACTCTGGGGGATATTCAGCCTTGTTTGTCTTGAACATAAAGGTTTTAAAGGATATGGAATGTTTAAGGATACTTAGTGCTAACTTGCAGTAAACATGGTTCTATGAATTCGGAATCTTTTAAAGTTTGCATTTAAATTAAAATTGGGAATTTGACTTGGGAAGAAAAAAAAAAAGAACACAGCCTTAAAATCTTGTGGTTTGTTGTATTTTTTTTTTTTGCTCTAGACGGAGTGTGATTGAAGCTGTGTATAACAGACTGAACCCCTACAGGAATGATGATGCTGTAAGTATCTTTTCTCTTACATTCTCTTTCCCCTCACCCCAGCTATTTTAGCTGTTTTGTAAAGAAAGATATTGCAAATTCCTGTTAAAAAGCCCTTCCCCCTAGAAAGGAGTAACACTGTTGTGCTCTTTGGACTGTGTTTTGTAATTGTTTTCTGCTGATCATCATCTCAAAACTCCAGTAGGGTTGATTCATTTGTCCTCTGGAATTTCATTATTTCAATCCTGCTTGGTTTTCCAAGTGCTGCCAAATGATGGAAAGAGTCATGGGGGGGCTTTTTTCCCCCCTTCTTTATAGGAGGCATTTCTCCCTAAATATCAAGAAGAAAAATGCTATATCTAAAGGTTAAACAGATGTGTTAAGAATATATTAGTTTGCCAAATGGACTGTGTAAACACTTTTATTCTGAAGCATAGAGCATCTTACAGCAAGCAAACACTTGAAGTTCTTATATGTCAGTGCTGAGAGAGACATAAATCCACTGTCAGGATGGGGGGGAAGGAAAACCAAACAGTGAACATGAGCATGATTCCAGTGACAGTTTGATCACCAGAAACAACATCCTGTCACTGAAAGTGCATTATCTCATAGAGTAGTTAAACTGATCCTTTAACTATCAGCAGAAATTACTTACATGCTTGGATGTGACATAAGTGAAATGCAGCCAGACATAAAGATTGTGCGTTGGCTTTACAACTCTGCACTAGTTTTATTTGGCAGCCTCCATTCTATTTTTAGCATGAAAATTCCTAAATAGTGGCTGAAAGAGGATGCTTTACCTTCAAAATACATTCTGTAGTATGTTGCTGTTCTACAAATGTACAGTACACAAACTTTGTGATCATGTTGGCAACTGGGATACAGAAATTTGCATATAGAATAGTTGGCAAGCAGCTCCTTCATTTTTACTCATGCTGCTTTTATTCTTCATTCTTGAAACAACCATTTTGCTCTTTCATATAATTGCTCTCCTTTGCTACTTCTGGTCTTGAAGGAAAAGCTGGAGGTGGTACTTTTGCAAAGGGCAATTTCAGTTTGTGTTTTTTTAACTACACCTCCGTGCCAACTGTTCCTCTCTGGTTTGTAATGGATTCTGTGTGCAAGTTTGAATGAAGAGTGCAGAACTTCAGTGCTAAGAAATTATCATGTGTGGCATTGCTAGAGAGTTAATTAGTCTCTTTCCTCTCCAAGGACTCACTAAGGCAGTGTTTTTGAAGAGGAGTGTAATATTTCTACCTCCTGCAGCCTCAGTAATGATGGGGAGGTGTAGCTGTGGAAGCATCAGGATGTGCTGTTGTAAAAGCCCATCCTGCCCATTAATTGCTTAGGGAAAAGGAGCAGGTGATGCTGAAACCACTAAAGGTGATGCACAGGAGCAGTTTAATCTGATTCCTGTGCTGCTGATTCAGCTGTTACTTCAGCTGCTGAACTGTGGCCCCATTGCAGTGTGTAACCTGTGAGCCCACCTGATGAGGCTGGTGGAGAAAGCTGAATATAGAGTAGGCTAAGCAAAAGAGAAAAGGAAACAGGCCTGACACAAAGGCAAATGGATTAAAAAAACACTTGGTGAAATTTAACACTGGTTAAACCAGGAATTGGTTAAACCTTTGTCAGGCTTGTGGTGGTTATACAGAATCTGCTGTTGCCTGTGGGCCTAAATGGAAGGAATTTTTGAGACACTCAGGTATTGGATATGTTGAAATACCAAGTCGTGTGGCCTTACAGTTATGATTTGGAGCACAGCATGAATTAATTTTCAAATTTTTTTTTTGGTATATACATTTCTTTTCTTCCCCTTGCAGTTCTATTACCATCCCAAATTACAATTTCCTTCAGTTGCCTAAACTACACTTCTGTAACCTTAAATTAAAAGTGTTAAAATAGCTCTGAGTTATAACAGGGTGTCACTTGATGTCTGTATCTTCCCATGCAGCGAGGGAGGGCTGAGAGCACAAAAGATGATAATGGTGATGACACATGGCATGAGCACACCCTGCTCTTTTCTGGCACCTGTGAGCTGAGTGTATCCATTTTGTGTTACTTCTAACTTACTCAGGAAATAGCTAGAAAAGCTCTGGGAATGCTTTTGAGTAACATTCCTGGGATCTTATTTTCAGGATCAATGAAACACTTGTTCATATTTTGAAATTTCTTGGTTCTAATGTTTTGTTAATGAAGAATATGTGGGGTTTAGGTATTTTTTTAAAAGCTGTTTCTGAAAGGGGAGAGAAAACAGACTCCTGAAATGATTTAAGTCTTTACCCTTTTCAGTCTGGATTATCCAGAAACTGCCGCAAGGATGGGCACTCCAGACTTTAAAGGGTTCCTTCTTTTTTCTTTAAGGATTCTGCCTCAACTGATGATATGTGGTAAAACTACTCATCTAGCTGTGGAGTTCACGTTTCGTCCTGCAAATGAAAGTGCAGCCCAACCTCAGTGACCCTTCTTAACATCCATCCTCAACCTTAATTAAAGAAGGGAAAATGATGTGTTGGTGAGAGTGACTACAGCAGTACGACATCTAGCCCAGGAACTGATCTTTTTTGTAAAACAGACTTCTGTAAACGTGATTTCAAACCATAAATCCATGTTGTAAATCAGACTCCAGCAATTTATGTTGTATGATTTTGTTTTTGTAAAGTGCAATTGTCTTTGTACAAAATGCTCATATTTAATTATGAACCGCTTTAAATCACTATAAAGGTTAGAAGAAATGTTTTTGGCTTGTGTGATGCAACAATATATATCCCTTTTAAAAATCATGTTGTGGTTTTGGATTGCAAGGAGCAGCAGCCTAGCCAGCTAGGTGCTCAAGAGGTGCACAAAACTGTTAAAGAGAACTTTTTGGTTTCCATGAAAGCTGAACTCATGGGCAGCCTACCAGGAATTACAGTGTGTGAATCTCGCTTGGCAAAGGAAAAATAACTTAGGAGTAGTGCACATTCTTCAACAAACATAGATCATTTTCTTGGATGCACTCCTGCTCTCACGTTGAGTCGAAGGGATTTGTGATTTTGAGTTCAGTGGGAGTTAAATCATGCCCTTTTAACAGTGTCCTGTTCATACATGTACCAGTCTTGCGATTAGAATGCCTTGGTTCTTTGCACCTCTTCTTTCATTAACCCTTACCTGAAACTACTAATCACTGAGCACGAAGACAACTTTCTACATAAAGTAGGAGTCTGCAGCATTTTTACAATCCTGATTGGCTGGGTCTGCTGCTGTTCCAAGTAAAATACTCTGAATTCCATTTTGTCAATAAAGCTTGATTTAACAAACAAGACATTTACCCATAAATGTGTAATTCCTTCTTTTCCTGCCTTTTAAAATGTCAGTGCCATTGTAAATTATATTTTACTTGTGGAAGAATATTTTTCTTAATTGGTAGCCCATTTTTAAAATGGGAAAGGATTTTGATTATTGCCCAAGACATAGCCATATGCTAGAGGATGATGTGGGATTAATCCGTTACCCTATTTTTTACAAATGTGGGTTTTTTCAGGCTTTTTGGTGTTGCTTTTTTTTCCTCCCCTCCCTACTGAAGATGTGCATTGGTTTGAATTTGCCTACTGTTTGATAAAAATACATTTGTCAAAGCCTGACAATCTTTAACATTTTATGGTGTGTTTTTAATTGACCCACTTACTTAGAATGAGAGACTAGTGGTTAAACAGTACTTGTGATTTGAGGTATAGCATGTTGACAATATTTAACTGTTTGTTGTTTAAAATTCTAATTTAAAATTTTATAAGATAATAAACTAATTTGATTTAAGCTTAGCTTTCTCCCATTGAGCATACAAAAATTAAGTTTTCAAGTCAGTCGTGTTTGCAAAACTGCTGTTTTGTGCACCTTGTATTGTCTTTTTGGTTGAGAATATTGTATTTAATATGTAGTTTACTCATTTAGTAGGCAGATTCCTCAAAAGGAAAATCAGTAAAACAAGTAGATTGTAACATTTACTGCAGTTAAACAGAATCAGAACTTGGTGTATAATTACTTTTTGATAGGAAAATGTAGTACAATGCATTTTGCTATATTTGTCTTTCCCTAACTTTGACATATACATATTTGTATATATAGCCTTAAAACTAATGCAGAGTTAGGGAACACTGAACAGTGAAAAAGTAACTTATAGTGTCTTGGAACTAAGTATAGTATATACCAGCAAACTTTTCTTTTATCCCTCTTGTCTATGTGGGGTGCTTAAACGTAACTTCATTGTATTCAGTTTGTAATCTGTTCAAGCATGAATGAAGAAAACATAAGCACTATTTGTATTTATAAATTTATAGCAATTTTTGCTTAAACAACCAGTTCCTTACCTACCTATGAATAAATGCTTAAAATGTCTAATTTTGTTGTAGAGTGCAAAACTATAATGATGTTAAGTTATAGCTTCACAGGCACCTAATTAATGAGCATATTTAATAATACATGGCGTATTAGTGCAAAAAGCTAAACTTAATTTAGGACTAGGCAGATAAAGTTCTGTCCTTTTTTTTTTCATAGAGACTGAAGTTTAGTTTTGGAAACTGCAAAACCTTGAACTGGACTGTGGAACCTTTGAGTTTTAAACTTAAAAAAAAATCAGAAGCAAAACTGTGGTGTGAAAAGCCATACTTCAAACCATAATCACTTAAACTGTCTCAGTGACAAAGGAGATTTTTTGAAGCCTCTTGTGACGAGGTCTCCTGAAGGTTTAGAAAGAAAATAATTCTGCTGTTGCTACAGGTGATGTGAGTAGGTTGGAGGACAGTGGCAGAAAGGCTGTTTCAGGCCTTTCTCTCTCCTGCCTCCATTCAGCGTTTCCATGAGCTCAGAGCACTGAATTATGATGTATGCATAAACACTGCCATTTTAGATACAGACTTTGATTACAGAATAAACGATTTAAGTGTATAAAGCATCCTAGAAAAGAGGCAAGCTGTACTTTTTTCACTGCTCTGAAAAGAAAAAAGGCACTTTTGCACCTTTGTGCATCTCCTTCTTGCACCAGAAACTTTTTTTTTTTTATTTTAAATGCTAAAAACATTAGCACCTCAGGGGCAAGGCAGCGATTTTTATTTTGAAATATTGTGTGCTATTTATTTCCCTCTTGGAAAAATATTCCTGTGTGACAAAAATGAAAATTGTGTGATGTTAACAGATGTATTTTTAAATACATGTTCAAATAGGATGGTCCCGATTTGCTTGTTTTTAAAAGGAAATGACATTTGTAAAGCTTCTTTGCTTCGTATGCCATGCAACTTTGTTTTCCTTCTACATTTGACAGCTTCACTGGCTACAGTTTCTGTGAGTTTTGTTAAAGTCAGATTAAATGTTTCGCTGATCGTTCTGGGAGAATACCTGTAACTGCTTTATAGACAACTGTTCCAAATAATTCTCGCTAATTCAGCATTGAAAATATGTTCAAGACAGAGGCTTCTAAAATGTGCTTTAGACCAATGTTGGATGAACTAAATGCAGTGGCATTGAGTAGGATCCTAGGTTTGCAAGGCTCTGTGAATCCTTTGTATCCATAGAGTCCCTGGTACTCGTGCTGGGGCAGAAACAGCCTGAGCCTTTCAGCTGGGCTTGCTCTCAGCTGGCCCAGGAGCAGCCCCACCACCACCTTGAGGCACGGCCATCATTCAGTTAAAATTTGAGCTGGAGTCAGAATTGGGGAGAGGAGTTTCATCAGCTTGTTAAACTGCTCTGAACTGCTGCAGTTGTAGGTTGTGTCAGCGAGGTGCCTGGTGAATACTGAGCAGCAGATGAGTCATGGTAGTTCCTACCTTGAGAGCTCCTGCAGGTGCCAAAGCTGATCTTTTCAACATTGACTTGTAGCAAATTGACTTCCATGTCCATTACATTATTTATTGCAAAGCTGGTGCTGTCACTATATAGGTTCATGTCTGAGCCATTTTGCTCAGTTCAAGAGTTTGAAGCTTAAGATGATTTTATAAAATTAGGGATCAGTTTTCACTTCAGTTGATTCCCTGATGAGAATCCTGCCTTAATTTTATACACTGGGATAGGAGACACTTCCTATTGCATTCCATTTTTAGTAGTTTATGGTCTAAGGTTATGGTTTCATGATCTTACACCAAGATTAAATCATTGCTCCTAATTTGCCCCTACTGCCTTTTTTTGTGCCAGTGCTTGTCCTTACGTGGGTGTGCAGTTAGGAGAAAGAGCAAAACCGTCCTCTTGAGCTGGGTAAATTGATAATCCAGCTGTGGGGTGCTGGTGCTAGGGAAAAATGGAGAGTGGGGAGACAGGACTGAGAGCAAAGGAATGATTGCCCCACCCCTCCTGCCGCAGTTTAGGAAACCACACCCAGATAAGTGATGGCCTGTGTAGGGAGCATTGAAGCCTTTGCAGATCTTTCCCCACTTAAGACAAACATTTTGCTTTGATAAACGTTTCTTTTCCTTAAACTGGAATCATCCAACTTTGGTCTCAGTGTCTTATGTGGGAGTTCTGTGCTGACAACCTTCCTCTGTGATCACATTCTCTAGAGATTTGGAGCTCTGTCCTGTGGGAGAGGCAGCACGGCTGCCACAATTAGGTTAATGATATGGCTGTTACAGTTTACCTTAGTTCAATGTACATCAGGATTTCATCATGCCAAGATGTTCACCTCCATCTCTACCTGCACCTTCTTGAACTGGTTTTGTGCACAAATGACTTGGTGTATTTCAATTCCTTGGTATTTAAACTTGGCCATGTCTGAAAGGGGTTAACCTTTAGGAAAGCAGTACCCTTTTCCTCATCCTTTGGCAAATACAATGTTTGATATAAAGCTGATGTACCTTGCATAGGTTCAGAAACAGCAAAACTGTAGAGCTACAGGGCTGTACCTGACATTCTTGTGCAGAATATGAATTTTTTCTTGGTGCCAAGCTTCACCAGATAGGAGAATAGTGTCTCCTAGATAATGAGTGTGGCTCCTTGTTACTACACCTACCTGTGTCTGGGGTCATCATACCTGACCCTTTAGAGACCAGTTCAGGTTGTAAACTCTCCACCTGGCTGGAGAGGCTTTTTGACTCTTTAAGTGGTGAAAAGAGGCTCCAGATGTGAATTTCCAGGATGCTGTAGCACAAAAGAAATGACTGTGATTCCTACTATAAGCTGTAAAAAAGGAGCAGAATTTAAAAGTATCACTCTGTGGCTACATAATCTTGACTGACTTGTCTGAAATACTCATCAGAGAATCCAGCCTTTTGTGAGCTTTTTCTGTGGAGTGCTTGCACAGTCTGCAGCTTTCTGCAGACCCAGGTGTGCACATCTGAAGCACTCTGTGGCCTTATTTTGCCTAATAATGTTGTTTTGTAAATGAGGTAGCAGCCACCTGGGGCTGTGGCACGTGTTCACAGGAGGTCAGGAAGCAGTAGGAAAACTTGAAGCTTCTTTTTAGTTTCATGGACCACTAAATGCATTCAAGTAGAAAAAAAAATAGACATGTTAAAAATTGAGTTTACATTGTCTACCATTGACAGTTTGTTTCTAGAAAAATGACAAATATTTCTACCATTTATTTAATACGTGAAAAAAATGTCTGGAGCTTTAATCTCCTGATTGTGTCAGAGTTGTTGACCTGTAGTTATTTAGGCTTTGTGCATATTCCTCATTTTCTCTGTGTTTTTGTTTGATGTTCCTTTTGTAGCAGTAAAACAGATCTCTCTTTACCCCATCTCTTGTACACATTCTTCCAAAGTCTTTGCTTCCAGGCTAAGGGAACAGGAGTGATAGTGATGTCTTAGGAAAGTGTTTGGGGAGAGGCTTGCTTTAAATGCAATGACTACAAAACCCCTTAACTTTTGCACCACGAAAGTTGGGGAAGTGGGCTTAACTTCAAAAATGCCTTTTTTAGAACCAAGAAAACCTGAAAGTGTCAAAACCTGGGTAGAAGTGGCATGACAGGTCAGATTTCTAGAGTGGTTTATGCATAGCCAGATTTTTACACATAACTTGAACTGATCCTGTCAAATGCTTTTTAAAATATAACTAAGTACCTGCTTTCTTTTTTTGTTCTTTTTTTTTCTTTTTTTTTTTCCACAATGGGAAGAATAAAACCAATGGTCCTTACTACTGTGTGACCAGCCATTTATCTGAAGGGTTGGTACTGTGTCAGGCAGTGCCATTTTCCTTTAGGAGCACGACATCTGCACTTCTCAGCTTGCTCAGTAACGTTGAGACAAAGCTGAAATTCCTTTTTCTTCTTGGAAGTGTTGGCTCTGAAGAGCTTGGTGGGAGTGTGGGGTTCTTACACGTGGGCAGGACTCCCCTCATGTTGTGAGGAGGCCTCTGGAGTTGAAGAAGCTGCCATCATTATTTATTTTGAGAAATGCCTTTAAGAAAAATGAGACATACAGACTGGCAGATCCTAAAACATTCAATGCTTTTATTCTATCGATGCCTGTAGACTAAGGTCCAGAGTTTCATTTCAGCTGATACTGAATTCCAGCCAGTTTGAGCAGTGCAAATACTGGGTAGCCAATTTCATTTACACTGTTAGGATTTCAGGCTGGATCACAGTATTTTTGTTCACACTAGAGGGGAAAATTAAGAGTCAGGCTTGGGAAAATCAGGCACAAACTTAACTTTACATCCTGCTGACGTTGATGGAGCTTTTGCTCACAACATACAAATTTTGCATGTGTTGGAGCCTTAACTGTCCCACTTCTCTTGAAATGAAAAACAAATGTAATCTTCATTCAGTTTAGGTTTTGAAAAAGCTTTTCAAAGCCAAAGGGAAGACAGTGGTAATGTTAAAGCAAAATGTTTGATTAATCTGAGATAATTTCTTAATTCTTTAAACGTCTAAGAATTATTTTGCTTTAAAACCTCAGAAGAGCACAGTTTAAGAGGTTTGGTCTTTGATGCAGTGTTTTTTAGCTGCATTTAAATGAAATCCAAAATGATGTATCCAGAATGGAAAGACAATGACACCCTGAAAATGTAGGAATAAATGTCCTGAATTTACATAGAATTATATCCATGTCCAGTGATGGACTCCTGAAAGGTTGGAACTAGACGATCTTTAAGGCTCTTCCAACCCAGACCATTCTGTGGACCATTCTATGAAAGGATCTTTGATGGTGTTCATAGGGGAACTTTTTATTCTTGCTGAGTGATGCCAGACTGAGAAGTCTGCTGCAATTTGGAATTTCCAGCCTCTTAAATTGGAAACTGGGCATTGCACAGCAGAGTCCCCAGTGCTGGGATGCAGTTACCCCACGTTCTGTGGGTTAACACCCTGCAGCCTGTGCAACTTGGGAATTGGGGTTTCCGAGCCTGTTCTTGCTGATGACCTTGGGCACCAAGAGTTAAATTGTGTTTATTAACCTGATCTAACTCTTTGGTGCCAGGAATCCACTTTTTTGGAGTAAGTGCTGAATTATGCAAATATTCTTGGCAAATGGTGATGGGTATTTCACGGCTCGGAAAAGTCAATTAATCGTGACCAAGAGTTGATAGGAGACAAAAGCCAAGGTTCTCCCAGCCAGGGAGGGCTGGATATCTGAAAAGTGTGAGCTTTGACTTCCAGGACCAGCTATTTTATAAATCTTTATGAGCAGAGATTTTGGGTTCTAGCATCTGTCTTGTTCCTAAGACCACGTACAAACATGCTGAATTAGAGAGTTTGCACCTGTCTTCTCACAGAATTGACTCCACACCGTACCATAAGAGTCTCGTTTGTAGTGACATGCTGTGCCTGTCTTTTTAGAAAATTCATGACCTCTTTATATCTATTTTGTGGAAAGTGTAACTTTTTTCATTGATGACCTGTATAAATAATGTGTGTTACGAATGGAGAGATTTAAGCTTGAAAAGCATGTTTGCAGATTACACAGCTTCATTATGGAATTTATAAATTTAACAGAGTAATATACAAGAGCATAACTATTTTCCTTAAGTAGAATGTATAACAATATATAATAAATTATTCTCCACGTAGTTCACCCACTATTTACAGTTTTACACAATTCAAACTGTGTGTTTACAGAAAGTTCAATAAATGTATATTTTGTACTATGTACAGATTCCTGGTCCCAAAGAAAATGTGTGAACTTAGTTTCTAACTTAACTTTTGAGATTGTACTTTTTTTCTTTTATTTTTTTCTTTTTTTTCTTTTTTTTTTTCGTTTTTTTTTTCTTTTTTGTTTGGAATCAGTTGAACAAACTGCGTTATGCCTGTGGATGGTGGAGGCTTGCATTGGAGTAAACGGGAATTGGAAATATTTCTAATCTACAAAAATGATTCCACTAAATAAAACAGGCAATTACATCGTGTGTGTGTATTTGAGTGCAATGGTACACTGTCCTCATATCTCTTTTATTGTCCCTGATTTACAAACTTTCCAGGCTTCCTTCAGTTTTCTGGCTCAAGGGAGTTGGATTAAAATGAAATACTGAGGGCTTATTGTGATCACTTTTAGTTACAATTACAAAACTCCCTCCTTTTTGCTGGTTTTTCCCTTTCATGTTGAAATTCCAAGATAAAAAGCTGCATGTGCTTGGCTCCAGCCCCAGCATTCCCCAGAGGCTGCCTGGTCTGGGGCTTTCAAGAGAACTAGGGATGGATTAGGATGTCCAACTTCTGGAATATTACATCACACAGGAGCAAAATACACTTGTATCTTTTGCCCTGATTCAGATTCAGTACTGTAAAATAAAAGCTAGACCTTTGAAATATAACTTCTAAGAATTTAAGGGTGCTAAAGGCTAAAATAAATATGGTTTTAGCCTTTATGATTTGAAGCAAAAATGAGCCTTGTGTGTTACCAGCTCACATTTGTCATCTGTGGAAATCTTTATAGACTGGGCTGGAAGGATTCTGACATGGACTAAATAAATGAAACCTGGGGTGGGGGCAGGAGTGGATTCTGCTGTCACCTGAGACCTGGAGCAAACTTCTATATTAAAAGAACTTAGAGATTTCAGCCCCATCCCTTTAAGGATTAAAACTCAGAACCATGGAATTGTCTAGCAAAATAACAGAATATTTTCTGTGGATTAAAAAAATGGAATTGCTGTGATAAGATTGACTATTAACCTTGGTTCACATTAATGGAGCAGGCATGGGAGACAAAATATATCCCTTTGTTTTCCAGCTCAGAGTGTATAAAAAGACTGTTTTATCCTATCTAACTGGAAAATATGCATTTTAATGTATTTTCCTCAAAGCCAAAGAATAATATACCTCTGAATAGCATTGTTGGTTTGTTTAAATGGGTTTTTTCAATCCTGACATGTAATAATAAATTTGAATGCCATCCAAGCTGTTTAGATAGAAATATTAAGCCAACTGCAGATGTTCATCATGGCTGAATTTCATGAGGCTGCATTTATGTGAGCTAATTTAAAAGAGGCAAAACCTTGAAGCCTGGTTAAGTCATTTAACTCATTTCAGTTGTAGTTTTCAGCAATTTTTAAGAATATAGGAGATTATTCTAACAAGTTCTGAAGGAACAGAGGTGGATTTGGCAAAAAATAGAAAGAAGGTCTTGTATTTACTGAAGATTTGACTTCATCTCAGAGATCTTTTCCAACTTTCATGATTCTGTGATAGAAATGACTAAGAATTATCCCTGCAAATACACATACACGGGGAGAGGCTCTGGGACTTGGGTGAACGTGGTGCTTGGCTCTCATTTGTGAGCTTGCAGGGCTGGAAGTTCACTAATATAATGAGAATTCCTATATTGATGAAGTTAATTTATATATACCAATTTTAGAGCAAACTTTCCAGTGTTTTTACTGGAGGTGGGAGAGCTTAAAATTATCTGTAGCCTTTCAAAGGTTCTACTTAGCCACAGCTGTGGGAGAGATTTATTCTCTTCTCCCAATTAGCAGGTTTTTCTGGGGTACATGCTCTGCTTGAATAAAATGCTTGCTACAGGTTTTTAATCCTATGAAACAGGACTGAAAACTTTGTCACCTACAATGTAGACTTGTCTTAGTCTAAAGTTTGCTGGACAGACATTTGAAACAGGAGTTCATTTTTACAGTAGAGCAGATATGAAGAAAATACAATTAGCTCTGTGTTTTCTTGTCTTTACCTTTGCTCCTTAGCAATAGAAGTGTTTGTGACCTTGTCCAGTGTCCTGCTGATTCTCTTTAGTAGGAATCATCTTGCTGAAGCTGCATCATGGCTCTCCCCTCTCACTCTGAATAGAACATCAGAATTTCTTCTGGCTCCTGAACACCAAGTGGAACTCAGTGAGAACACTCACCTTCCTCTGAAATTTGAGTCGTGTCCCATACTGTAAGAAGGTAACAAAACAATTCAGGGTATATTACAAGCATGCAATAAAACATTTTTTAAAAAGGCTTTTAAGGAAGCAAAGCATTTTTCTGGTCTGTTTTTAAAACAACCTGGGAGTCTCTGGGCCAAGAGGAGTAGGATTATTTGCACAAGCCTGTCCTCCAAGTCTTTTGAGCTGTGCCTTTTTTTCCTTGCATTTCCTGCTTATCCAAATTACCTTTTCCAAAATGCCAGAAGCCTTTTGAAGTATTCTTTTAGAAGAGTAATTTATTCTTCTGGTGATCACCCCTGTCAGGCCTGCAGTATGAGTCTGTTACCTGAAGAGTATGAAGTGACATCATCAACTTAAATCAGTCTTAATCCTGAGAATGTTTTAGTTGATGTTTTAAGTATCTGGATGTGTGCACTTCAGAGTGGTTTTTGGATCTTTGTATTTGCAAAGTTACAAAGTTTTTTGGGGTTTTTTTTGGAGGATTTTAATGGTCACCTTCAGCTGTCTTAGCAGACTATATACAACTGGAATAGGAAAGCAAGTGAAGTCAGCCCCCAGCTGGTTGTTGTTAACTCCCAGTAAAGAACTGGAGACTGGTCAGGTGTCAAGAATCAGTTTCAGGGAGAAATAAAAAACCAAAGCAGAAGGCTGATTTAGAAGACTTTTAGTGATAGTAATATCAATTAAATGTGCAGCATGAATTAAAATAATGTAAATATTTAATTGCAGAAATACATTAACTTAATACTTCTAAACTCTTAAAGCTCATGGGAATTTCAGTATGAAAACTTTATTGTTGTGTAAGGAAATATTGATAGGTGCCAGCCTGAAGGGGCTGAAGCTTGCCCTGTTTCAGATATTAGGCTGAGGGTCTCAATTTGCCTGTTCCCAAAAACCTCAGCATGGGCATGAGTTCAGTGCCAGAATGAACCTGCCCCAGGCCACAGCCCAACTTTTATTGTCTAATAACTAATACAGAGCTTTCATATTAGCATTTGTTAAGGGGCTGTAGTCACCTTATCACCTGGTTTCTAGATAGACTCTTGCCTTTAGCCTGATTTTTATATTCCCTTTACCCAGGGATCAGCTGGGTCTTGTCCTGGGGCTGCCTCTTGCTCTACATGCAGTGAAGCACATTCCTTCTGCCACTTCTCCTGTGCACCTGATCCCTTTTATTCTTCTCCCTTGTCCACCTCTTTTTGTCCTGAAGCTGCCAGACTATTCTGTAAAAGTCTGAAAATCCCCTCAGTGTTGGCAACTGTGTTCCCTCTTGCATCTTGTCTGCATTTTCTATTCTCTTACCAAGAATAGTATCATTCTACCTGGCCCCACCAGGCTACACCCTCCCTCAGGTAGCTGTGGAGAGTGACAAGTTCTCCCCTACTTTTCTGCAGGCTGGGCCCTCTCCCAGGGTTTGAGGCACTGCTAAAGAGCCAAACTCTTCCTGCAGGCAGGTAACTTGTGCCATGGTGTGAACACCTCATGTCATGTGTCTATTCCCCCTGTGTGGATCCCAGGCTGGCAGAGCCTGGCAGCATGTGCTGAACATCCATTTCCAGCTGAGGCCAGGCAGCTCCTCGCGTGCTCAGGAGTAAGCCCCTTCAGATGTTTGTGTGGCACAGCACTCACAATTCATTTCCTCTGCTGCTTCTGCTGCTGTGGGGGAGTTTCTGAGAGAAGAAAGAGAAACAACAGAAGACACAGTTGCACAGTCTGTGTTAGCTGACACACACACAAAAAAAAAATAATGGAGCTACTTCTGACCCTTTTTGATTTTTTCTTTTTTTTTAATGTCAGTATGCTTGACTTCAAAAAGATTTTTGCACCATTTCCTGGAAAATGTGCTTAGTCTGGTGAACTTGTGCTGCTGTATCATGTACTCAGTGTTTGAAGAGTGTGTGTTTTTAAGTGATGTAATCCCTGTGCTCCAATTTATGAGTTCTGTGGAAGTAATGCTCTCCAACCTGATTCCCAATTCTTTGGATCATAGAACCATTTGCATTGGAAAAGATCTCTAAGACCATCAAGCCCAGCTGTTACCCCAGCACTGCCAAGGTGACTACTAACCCAAGTCCCCGAGTGCCACATTTACACATCTTTTAAACACACCCGGTGTGGGTGACTCCACCCCTTCCCAGGGCAGCCTGTTCCAGTGCTTGACAACCCTTCCCATGAAATTTTTCCCTAAAACCCAATCTAAATCTCACCTGGCACAACTTGAGGCCGTTTCCTCTTGTCCTGTTCCTTGTTCTCTGGGAGCAGAGCCTGACCCCCACCTGGTTCCACCCTCCTGTCACATATTGGTAGAGAGTGAGAAGGTTCCCCCTGAGCCTCCTTTTCTCCAGCCTGGGCCCCTTTCCCAGCTCCCTCAGCTGCTCCTTATCAGACTTGTTTTCCAGGCCCTTCCCCAGCTCTGTTGCTCTTCCCTGGGCAAACTCCAGCCCCTCAATGTCCTTTTTGTCCTGAGGGGCCCAAAGCTGACCCTCAGGATTTGAGGTGTAGCACTGATGGAGAGAGCAGGCTCAATGCATGTCACTGAACCAAAAACTTCACCTGTTCTACTCTAATGGGGATGATGGAAACAATTATCAGAAGCAGAGTTATCTGCCCACCAGTAACACAACCAAACTCATTTTTCAATGTCTGTTGGGAGCATCTAAGAGTTGCCACTTCTTTGCTACCCAAATCTCCCTTCTATTCTCCCCAAAGAATGACTCAGTGGTTCTCTCCTGTGTCTGACTGTTCTGCTCCCTGGCACCAAACCTCATCACTCTGTGTGTTGGTCAGCTTTCCCTGTCTGAGCAGAGCAGCTGTAACTGGGCAGGAGCAACAAATCCTGTAAGTGCAAAAAAGGAGACTCTGGCAATTGGACATAGCAGCTAAAACTTACTCCATTTCACCAGTCCCAATTCTCCTGTACTTGTAGCCAGAGAAAACCTTAAGACAAAGGCACAGAGCAGCCCAAGCCTTCAGGCCAGCTGTCTCTTTTGACATATATTTCACTAGGCAGTTGTAGTTCCTGAATTACACACGTTCTTTGTCTATTACATCCTGACCCCCAGCACAGCTGGTGATGTTTCTCTGAAGGGGAAGAGGAAAACTGGGGCTCATCTATTTTGATCTCATGGAAATCAAATCTTTTTGAAAAGAAAGCCCATGTTTTCATCAGCTGGTCTGAGGAAGAGTAGCTGGGAGGGGCTGTTCCCATCATTGTCCTTGCCACCATGAGGATCTTGGGCTGGGACCCCTGGTCTGTATGAGCTCAGAGAAGATGTGGCTGTTTTCTGTTGCCGTGCAGGGAGAGGGTCATTGACTCCATTCAGCTGAAGGCCTTCTGTAATCGATTTTCAAAACAGTCTGAGGTCGTTGCATACTGTGCCCTACGGCACCGCAAGGATTTGTGTATTGTGTGCTTTGACCTGATTCTTTTTCCCCTCTCTCCCAGCATCCTGAGGTGGATCTGCCATGCTTTGTTGTCCCTAGCACGTGTCTGGAGGGGGTGGGGTGGCAGTGATTTGATTTGATTTTTTAATTAATGCCTAGAAAATGTACGTGCAGCATCAGCTTTTGACTTTCCACCGCCCAAGCTTTGGTGTCATTGCCCTGAAGTGCAGCCCTGGCGGGGCCTTTTGCTCCATGTTTGGACCTGCTCTGGAGCACATTCAGAAAAAATATTTGTGAAGCCACAAGCCATGGGTTTCTGAGATGTAAAAAAATATAAATTTTGAGTCATGCTCCTTAGTTCATTTCAAGACCCAGAGATACAGCTTTGCTTTGTGTTGATCCTTGGTCTCAGCCAATTAACTGAGCCTCCAGGAGAGCTTTCTTCATCATTGCAGTCAGCTCAGAATATTTTAATTTGATACCTGGAGGAGTTAAAATGTTTATATGGATCTGCCCATACATGTGGCTGGTGCTGTACAGTCAGACAGAAACAGGAGATACCAACCCAGTACTTCTCATAGCAGAAATTTAAAAACAAAAGAACTTCACTCAGCGTTAAGTGTAGGGAAAAACTTGCAGTGAAAAGAACCTTAGAACAGCAAAAAGATGATGTTATTTCTCTAGATTAAATGTTAATTAGTTAGATTAATATTTGCACATATTGCATACTTATGGCTAATATTTGATTAAAGTATGAAAGCAGGATAAATACTTCTTTTAATAAAGTTTGGCAAACAAGCTCAGCCCTGTATAAATGTCAAACACAGTCTGTGTTTAAATGAAGTCACTGCTGTCAAAAACAGACATAAAAAGTCTCAAGACATTACCCAAGCAAATCCATGCCTACATTCCAGTCTCGTTTAGGAGCACAATCTCTAATTGCAAAAGTGCTTTTGAAAACTGTATTAGGAATTTTCTCCACTGGCAAATCAGCGATTTTCTTTGCAGAAGCAAACAATGGAGAAGTGACCTAAATACACACAATTATGCAGGAGATTTTGCTTTGGGGCACAAAATGGAATTGTAGGCCGGGTATGAAAGTTAATTTGAATTTCAGACTGAGTCCCAACTGTTGCAGAAGGGAGAAAGGAAACTGTATTTAAAGGGGTTTTTCCAGCCAGCTCTGAATGCTGAACTTTCCTGCAGTAATCTCCTGTTTATAAACGAGGCGTGTAAATTCTTGTAGAACAGCCTCTCACTATTGAAGTTTTGTCACCCCTTTCCCTCCTGTGCTTCAAATAATTGTCTGCATGTTCTGGGGGAGATGTCCTAGAATAGGATGGCTTCGTTCTCCTGGTTAGTGGGTAATGCTGGATCTGGGATGTTGCCACAAAGTCTGGCTGCTGCAGAGCTGAGCAGTAGAAAAAGAAGCCAGTGCAAAGACAAGATCCAGGCATCCATAGAAAATTGGAGAGAAATCTGAAGGTCAAAGTGCTGTACTTGCCTTCTCTTTCTCTTTGCAGACAGGGTATGATTTCCAGAACAAAAAGAGAGAAACAAGGTAATGAAACCCAAAATAGTCCTGTGTAATCAATGGGAAGAGGCCAGAACTGTCTGTTCATCTCAGCTGATTGTAAAGCAGGATGATGAAAAAGTGGCAGAGGAAATGAAACAGAAAATCAAAATAGAAAAACTAATAGAAAGATTATAGAAAAACAAATAGAATTACCAAAAAGTTAATAGAGAATCAAAAGTAATCAATAGAAAATGAATAGACAATTCAAAGCTGGTGGTCTCCTATTTTTATACAGGCGAAACCTGTAGTCTCTGATCAGGAAACCCTTGCATTTTCAGTGTGCTCTGAAAATCAGGGTGTTGCAGTATGGTAAACCTACACCTGTGGTCTGCAATGCTTCTTATTGAGCAAATTCCTTCATGTAGAGATGTCAAAGCCTTTCCATGGGAACGATGTCTCCAATTCTGCTCCTGGGCTGGAAAAATCCTCTTCTGGGAGAGCCAGGCAGAGTGAGGCAGTGGGGTGGGACAAGCAGACAGACTGTTGTCATGTCTGGGATCCAGGTGAACCTGAAAACTCCAAGAATGCTGCAGTTCAGCCTCTTACCCATTTCTGTGCTCCTCTTTTCAGCAGCTGAGGGAAACCTCTAAGGGTAAATGTGGGGTGACCTGGGCAAACCATGGAGAAACAGGCAAAAACCTGGTGAGGGCTTAATATGGAATAGGATCCTTATCCCACTGGTGAGCCCATTTCCTACAGTGCTTGGGATCAAGTCCAATTTGGAGATAGGCAGGTTTTATTACTTTTTTTTTTAAATACAGTTCCTTTCCATTTTAGAATAACTTGTCCATGGGAAAAATATTTACTGCATCAAACAGCAAGGCTGAGACTACTATTTCAAATACCCAAGAAAAGAAGTGTCCCTCAAGAGATTTATTTCCCAGGGCTCCTGGTTTTAAGTCACACCAGTCTCAGTGAGTGCACAGATGGTCCTGGGCATGGCCAGGTGTCCTGGGAGCTTTACAGGTTTATGGGGAAGAGGTGGAGATGCTAGGAAGGAGGGACAGATCTTCATTTGGCCAAAAGAGAAGTCAAATTGGGAAGATTTCTGTATTAGGATCTCCACCTTGATGCTGTGCATGTGCTCATGCCTTAATTTCTTTAGGAATAATTACACTTGGCTCCACTTTGTCTTACAGTTCATACAGATGGAGAATATAAAAAAATGGTGATGTAATGTCTCCGTTAAAAATATCTGCCCACTTCCTCCTCCAGCCCATGGGTCAGAGGGAGCCATGGAAAAAAAGGACATTCCTCCTGCCTCTGTCTGATTTCAGCCTTGATAGGGCTCAGACCAATGTTGCTTCAATTAATTTATTTTCTTTTGTAACACATGTTTCAGAGCACTTCAAAAGCTGGATTCCCTAATCTTTAGGAGATCAGCATGAGTCAGAAGCATCTGCAGGAAGAGCAGGAAGGTGCCTGAGCTGAGTTTTCCAGAGCCAGCAGTGGGCACGCTCCTGGCAGGGGGAGCAGAGCTCTGGCAGGGGTAACTCAGGCAGCAGCAGGGCCTTTAGGAGGAGGCTGTGCTGAGCTCAGCAGAGCTGCTGCCCTGCTGCTCTCCTCATCTGCTGTGAGCTGCTGCCTTAGGGATGCTCAGAGAAAGCAACTTCAGTACTGCTGCCCTCCCCTGGATCACAGAGCCACGGAATTATCAAACGGTTTGGCTTGGAAGGGACCTTAAAGATCACCTTGTTCTAACCCTGCTGCCACGGGCAGGGACACCTTCCACTATCCCAGGCTGCTCCAAGCCCCATCCAGCCTGGCCTGGAACGCTGTCAGGGATGGGGCAGCCACAGCTTCTCTGGACACCATGTGCCAGGGCCTCAACCCCCTCACAGGGAAGAATTTCTTCTTAATATCTCATCTAAACCTACCCTCTTTCAGCTTAAGGGCTTTGGGATTTTTGTTGGGATTTTTCTGGGAGGGAAAGATAGGATTTTGGTTTTTACCCTTGATTCAGGTAGGTGTAAAGGGATTGTAAGAATCTTGCAAGAAATCTCACATGCAGTGGAATGGCCAGGCTGGATGGGGCCCTGGGCAACGTGGTCTAGTGGAAGATGTCCCTGCCCATGGCAGGGGGTTGGAGATGATCTTTAAGGTCCTTTCCAACATAAACCACTTATGATTCCATGTATGCCACAAAGCCAAGACTAAGAGGGGAGCACTTCATCCCTTCATCCCTGGTCCACCCATGCCTGGACTTGCTGCATCAAACCAAACCAAAGGACAGAGCTGCAAGCCTAAATCACCTCAGTTCTCACTTTCCTGGGATTATCATTGTCCTTGTTAATTTGATTTAAAGCGGAGTCCAGGGCACCAGTCATGCATCAGCCCTGGCTGAGGAGAGTTCCTGCCACAGACAAAGGGATGGGTCCTGCCCCGTGGGGTAGGACTGTGGCTACAACAGGCAAATTCCAGGAGTTTCAGTGAGACATAAAGGGAACATCACGGGTGCCACCAGCCCTGTGTGTTCACAGCATTTCTGTTCCTGCACCTGATCCCAAACACAGCCATCAGCAGAGCCTGGGGCCACACCACACCCTGTGAGGCATCCAGAGATGGGAAACCCTGCTGGGAGGGGCTGGGGAGGGAGGGGGTGAATGCTGCCTGAGCTGAACGCCCTCCATCACCACCAAGGATCCCACCAGCTGAAATACTTGAGCAATTAAAACCTGAAATAGGACTGGCAATGTTTGCCCACAGTAATGGCACCAAGAGCTGTGGCTGGTGTGGCTGCAGGCAGCTCTGGCTGCTGCAGGTGTTGCTGGCTGTCAGCCCGGGGTTTTACATGCCCAAAATGATACCTCATTGTCCCTTCATGGTCACCAGAAACTGATGCCTTGGGAAGGCTGACCTGGAACAGAGACTGGACAGAGAACAAAGTAGATATTTATTGAAAGGCATTTAGGGTACACATTGGGCAGGACAAGAGCCTGACCAGGGCTACACCGAAGATGGACTAAGAATGGTCACAAAATGGACAACCCGTCACGAGGCCTCACACTTTTATAAGTGTTGGTTTATTTGCATATTGGGGTTTAATTGTCCAATTACAGCTTCAGGTTGTGAGGTCCCATCCTTGTTTTCTCTCTTCAGTCCACCCTTGTTTGTGCTTTTGGGCCTGAAAGTTGTCCTTGGTTTTCAGCAGGAAAAGGATTTGTTTCATCTACCTACTCTGTGAAGAGAGCTGAGTGACACTTAATATGAGGCTCAGAACTACAACCCTAGGCAACACAGAGTCTGAAAAACATGAAAGCTAAAACTTAAGGCACCATGAGCCTGCAGGCAGCTCTGCAGGTCACCTGGGGCAGAGGCGGGCAGCACTAACGCCCTTTGTTCCCCCGGTAAATTCCATTTCCCTCCCCTTTGTGCCGTGCCCTTGTCCATGTAGCGCTACCCCCGGGGCAGGAGGCCGGGACAAAGCACCTCAGGGGAGGCTGGCAAATTGCAATCCTTCCCTTGTGAATGGGAACGGCACCAGGGATGGGCTGGAGCGATGCACCTGGTGCCGGTAATTACGGGCTGAAATGGGGGGAAAGGGCTGAAGGCAAGCAGGAGGGCAGGTGGTTGTTGTGAACGGCAAAGGAAGGACTTTTCCTGCGGGAAGAACAAATGGACCTCTCAGGAGTCTGCTGGTGATGGAATGATTAATATTTTCTCTTTTCCTCCTTTTTCTTTACTTGACTTTTGGGGGGGTTGTTCATCCTCTGCTACCTCCCCCTTTTGTTTGCATTCTCAGAGCAACAACTGGAGGTAGGGAACCCCACAGTGTCTTACTCCAACCAAGATTGTATTTCAAGTAACCTGTGCCTCAGTTTTCACCAAGACCCTTTGATCTGCAAACTGACTGAATGACTGAAGCAGGAATTTGCTTTACCAGCCACCCAAGCTGGATTTCATGGACCTGCAGCAGCTGTGTGGCACTAAACTAATGCTGTAAGTGCTGGAGGTGATTCTCTGCTTACCAGAGATGTGCAGTGCTGCTGAGCTTACCACAGCCAAAGCTCTCTTTTGGCAATTCTTTGTCCTTTCTGCCACTCCAGGAATCAAACAAGCTCATGTGGGTGAAATACAAAATAGAGAAACATTTTTAGCTGGGAGAGAAACACTGTGGTCTTCCTTTAGAGAAGGAAAGGAGGGTGGATTTCTAGGGGTCTCTGCATGAACACTGGGGCTTGGAAATGTGTGTGCAGACAGATGTTCATCCAAATTTAGTCTCTCGTCCCCACACAGGTGGGAAGAATCATGGAATGGGGGAATGGTGTGGGTTGGAAGGAATCTTAAAGATGCACTGGCACAAGTTGCCAGGGAAGCTGTGGCTGCCCCATCCCTGGGAGTGTTCCAGGCCAGGTTGGGTGGGGTCTGGTCTAGTGGAAAGTGTCCCTGTCCATGGCAGGGGAGTTGGAACAAGATGATGGAATCATCCACAGCTTCTCTGGGCAACCTGTGCCAGGGCCTCACCACCCTCACAGGGAAGAATTTCTTCCTAACATCCCATCTAACCCTGTCCTCTGTCAGTTTGAAGCCATTCCCCCTTGTCCCATCCCTCCATGCCTTTGTAAACAGCCCCTCTCCAGCTCTCCTGGAGCCTGTTTAGGCACTGGAAGGGGCTTTAAGGTCCCCCTGGGAACTTCTCCAGGCTGAACAGCCCCAGCTCCCTCATTCTGCCTCCTTAGCAGAGGGGCTCCAGCCTTGGATCACCTTTGTGGCCTCTCTGGACAATGATGTCCCTGTACTGACTGTTCTCCAGTCCTGAGAATTGTGAAGTGAGCAACCCCTCTTCTTCCCAAATGTTATTTTCAATCATACCAATTCAATAATATATGGATTGAAACACAAGCTATTGATCCTTGGGCCTCCTGCATCTCCAGAGGAGGCCATGGAGAGCTGTTAGTTCACTTCCATGCTACTTCCAGACACAATGATCCAGGGAAAGACACCCTGAGGCCAAACACACACAGCCTCGGTTGGTTTCCCAGTGCTGGGGTAGTGTAAGGGCTGGTAAACAAATCTCCCTGCTTGGATCTCAGGAAAATCTGCTGTGTGCTGCTGGCTTTTCAAGGTGAATTTTTTGACCCTGAAATGAACATGATAGAAAAGGCATTGTGGAGATAAGATTAATGATGGGAGGTAACTCAGCCCTCTTTAGGAGGGATTATTTATAACTCCTTAAACCAGAGAAAGGTAAACTCTGAAACAAACCCCTTGATTTTTATATTTTTTTCTTCGTGTGCATCGTTTTCCAAATTTTATTATAAACCACCAGAATAGCAATAGTCAGGGTACATTTTACCACTGTGTGTGATTTTTTTTTTTTAATCTACCTCTTTATTCATTATAGTTCTTCCCTCTCCCTTCCCCCTTTCCCTCTCCCTTCCCCCTTCCCCTCTCCCCCAGTAATCACCATAACTCGAGGGGAAAGAGCCAGGATTCTGGCAAAACCTGTTTCTGACTGAACAAGTGAAATCCTGCCCCCACTGACACCACGGGCACATTCAACTTGCCCTTGTTGAGGCCAGAGTTTCGACTCCTGTTTTTGTTGATCATTTTGCAGAGGGCATCGGGGAAGAAAAGAGGGAAAGAAGAATTCAATCAACAGGGACCTCCTGCCCCAGAGCAGGTGTCAGAGCATACACAGGCTGAGGACTGGAGTTAAACATGCGAGAGCAGCTAAACATGAGCCGCCCGTGGATGCTTTTTTTCATCGTGACACATCCACCTCTAAAAAATGCTTATTAAAAAAAAAAGAAAGAAAGAAAGAAAGAAAGAAAGAAAGAAAGAAAAGCGGTTCCAAAGGCAAAACAAACCCCCTTTAAAAGCATTTCGTTGCTTCCCACGTTTTAAAAAGTCTGGGAGAGCAGAGGGGCTGGGGGAAACCTGGCCATTTCCCCGCTCTGATGTTATTTAGCTCTTGTCATGCTCTGTTTCTTCTCGTGGCCATTACGAGCCACTAATGCGGCACCACAGCGCCGGGCAGGGCTCTCCCTGGGGCTGGGGATCTCATGTCAGGAGGGTACGATCCAATTCACATTCAGATGGGTACATTAAATCTCTTTACTCCGTGCCTTGTCAGGAGAAGCCGATCTCTCGGCGCGGAGAACGCCCCAGCCCATGAACAGCAGTTTTCTGTGCTCGTTGATACAGAACGGATTGTCACTAAACCTTTCAGGCGTTGTTGTCAAGGTCAATAATACTGATCTATTTTAGCACAACAGGGGGGTAAGAAGGGGAATTTCTGTCAAGATGTGACCTTTAAAAGACCTCGTCTTTGGAGAATCAAAATTAAAAAAAAAAAAAAAGTGGGAAGGATGTTATTTTGGTACATTTTTGGGCTTATCTGAGCTGGGATAATTATCCTTGTTAGCAAGAGAACAGCTTCAGAAATTGCATGATCCATCCAATCAGGCAACCAGGACACTAATTTGGTGACTTCACCTAAGGATGTTTAAACTTCATTTTTTCCAGTGGTCATTTTTAGCAACATTCTTAGAATGATGGAGTAATTAAGGTTGGAAAAGACCTTTAAAATTATTGAGTCCAACCATTAACACAACACCACCATGTTTACCAAAAAAACCATGTCCCCAAGTGCCACATCCACACAGTTTTTTGAGCCCTTCCAGGGACAGTGATTCTACCACTGTGCTGAGGAGCCTGTTCCAGTGCCCAACTTCCTTTTCAGCCATGAATTTTTTCCTAATACATATTTCAAACATCCCCTGGTGCAAATTGAGGCCTCTTCATTTCCTCCTGCCCCTAGTTACCTTTCCCTTAGTAGGACACAGAGGTGCAGAGGTGGCACATCCAGCTGCCCTCACCCTTCCCTCCTACACTTCAGTTCTGCAGGTTTTAAACCAAGCACCTGGTCCTCACAGCAAGGACTGTGCCAGCACAGCCCCTGGGTCTCAAGTGGTGACATGAAACATGTTTTGGGGTCACACACGTGTCTGCAAGTTGGACAAAGTCCTCATCCACAGAGGAGGGAAAGCAGAGGCAAGGCCAGGAGTTGGGCTTTGATGATCCTTGGGGGTCCCCTCCAATTCAGGATACTCTGATTCTGTGACTGTGAGATGTGGATCAGAACACGACTTCACAACCTTTCTTTAGGCACACACTTCCATCACTGCTTTCCCTCCCTTTATCAGAATGATAATTGGGGATGGGTCACATGTCTTAAATCAGTTGGCAGTGAACCACTGGTTAACCCACACATCCAGCACCTACAAACATTACCAGCAAAAAGATCTGACATGCAAAATTACCAGGCTGGTTACCCTTACCTGGGGAGAGCTGTAGGTAAGAGAAGAGCAAGTGTGTAGAACAAGCAGTTTTTCCAGCCAGCATAAATAAGTCGTTGCCTACTTTGCTCCAGGGAACTAATTTTTCATGTGCCACCAACACTGCCTTTTTCGCTTGACTTGATCTGTATTGTGGCATATGCACCAAGCCCTTCTCCCTTCCTCTGTGTTACATTTATTTTAGGCCAGAATAAATACATCTCTGGAAATCTGGAGAGAGTCTGAAGGTGCTTTGTGCATGGTCTGAAAAAGCTGGGTTTGTGCAGTGTGCTCAGAGCTGCTATCCTGCAGCCTGCAAGCAGAAATCCCACCTGGTCTGGGATTTAGTGTTTGCTTCAGCAGCAGCCCACCCCATTTGCCTTGGCTGCCCTCTTCCAGTCTCATCCTCAGCAGCAGCAGTGGCAAACACAGGTCTCATGTCCCTGGGGACCAGACAGAGGATTAAAGCCACTGTTCCCAGAAGTTCATTTTTAAGAAGCTTCCCAGAGAGGCAGCACATGGCACTTTTAAATGGCTTTAAATGTGAGCAGTGCTGGGGCTTCAGAAGTGCTGGCAGAATCCATCTAGGAGGTGATGGAAGTTCCTTTCACCATCCCACTGCAGAGTTGCTGGGAGCAGTTCTCTCTGTGTCTCATCTGCACACAAACTGAGAGAGGTTTTTCTGCACAGTTCCCCTGATCCTGGCTGTGCCAAGGCCTCCATCCAATGTCAGATGGGGGATGACTGAGCATGGAACTCCCTCAGAATGTGAAGGTTTAACTGTGCAAAAAGGGAATTTTAGCCATTATTTTATCTGGAAATTATCAATTCCCTGCCAGTTGTAGCAGACATCAGGCACAGCAGCTATTTGATTCCTGCTCAGATGACAGGACCTTTGGGAGACTAAAGCCAGTGAGGACCTTCCCTGTTGTATGAGGAATAAAGTCCTACTTTGACAGAGTTCTCTGGAGTGGAGAATTCCCTCCCACTTCCCCATCTTGTGGTATAATTGGGAGATACTGAGTATGTAGGGCTCTGTCTGTTGAGAAATTTATCTTCTTGCACAGTTAGGAAGTACTGAATGTTTCCAGCAAGAAACTGGCTTGGAAATCCCTGTGCCACCCCTGAATGTGAGGCTGAAATGAATTTCCATCTCAAGTCCTTTGCTCTTGGTCACTTAAACATCTCCTGGAAAAGCTGGACTCAAACTCATTGCTACTGATGCTTTACAGCTTTTCACCTTGGCCTTATCCCAGAAACAAAACCCCTGGCCCAGGATTGTCCCAGGCAAGGTTCAGTTCTGGGCTGTCCTGTGAAATTCCTCTGTCTTACCTTTTGGAGCAGGGCAATGACAGAATTCAATTGGAAAGTATTTCTTGGGTCACTGAGCTAAACTTTCCACCATGGGGACCCAAGTCCTGTAATCCCTTTGACAGACAAAGGCTCACACAAGGAGTGCAATGGCTTTTAGTCTCCTTGGATTATCTCCTGGAGTATAAATGCACAGACATATAAATGGATGACTCAGTCAGAGCAGTGAGTAAGCACAAGATAGCAACATTTCCATAGCTTGGGGAAGTCCAGACTGTCTGTGCTGTTTGGTGTCAGCTGAGATGAAAAATGGTGGGTTTAGCTAAAATACATCTGCACAGGAACATGGCTTTTCATAAAGCAGGGAAACACACACAGTGCTGCCTAAGAGAAATATTCCATCAACCCCCTGCATTATACTTTCAAAAGAGGGACCATATGTACAATTATGTGATAAAGTTTAACAGAATCTGTGAGCTCTGCCAGTGTCCTGAACCATGAAAGCTGCAGATATTTACAAATGTCAGTGAGATCTCCAGTGAAACCATCACATTGGTATTTACTTTGGGACTTCATTACTATTTATTAATGTGTAAGATCATAGATTTGAAAGTATAAATAGATGGAGGAATTTTCTGTGGACAGCAAAAGCATGATTTGGAATATATGCATCTGGGAGGCAAGTGGAATATCTGATGCATAGGAAACATTAAACAAAGGCTTTTTCTTGGAAATCTTTTTATATGCTCTAGTTCAGTTTATATTTCCACCATCACAGTCAAGGCCCAAGCACAGGCAAGGAGGAATTACATAACTTCTGTTTATATTTCTGTTATTTTAGCTGATGCATTTAGAGCAGCTTGATAAATTAATCATGACTCATGGTCCAATTCACAAAAGTTTGTCAGTCTGTTTGTATTCCTGTGTTTACAGAACCTAAAACATGATGCACTTAAACTTGGGACACTCAGCAAGTCCTCTCTGTGTTGAACTAACCTGTGCCCCAAAACACCTTCTCACAGAGGGCTATGAACCAGGAATTCAGTGGCAAGAAAGGAATTACCTTGGGTTTATGCAAAATGAAAGATTTGCCTTTTCAGGGAAGCTGCTTCCTGACTGCTGTCTCCTTCCTGCCCCACATATGCTAAAAAATCCCAGGGTGACAGTCGTGTCACTGAGAGAATTACACTTCACATCTAGTCATGCTTGAATGCATCTGGGTGTATTGTTGGGGTTTGTGAACAATTTTTTTTTTTTAACAAATCTTCTGCAAATTTTTTTCAATCAAAAGAAAAGTTCCAGTAGCATTGACCTCAGATCCAAGATTATCTTTGCCTCTTTTTCCTCTGCTACTCCTTACTCACATGTTTCTGAAGGGATGCTCTCTTACTCTCCTGGAATTTCTACCTTAGCCTCTGGTGTGTATCAGCCCTTCTGATGATCTGTCCTCAGAAGTAAATAAGGTTCAGCTTCAAAAAGTGCAAAAGAAGTTGTCATTTTTCTCTCCAGGTTTCCAGCTGCTTTAGCTCCTTCAGATTATCTTCCTGACCTCGCTGTCAATTCTCATGAATTCTCCAGGGCCCCATGAGCAGCAGCAACAGCAGCAGCCTGTGACATTGCAGCACAGTGTCACAGCTGCCCGTGCCCCCATGCCAGCCCCTGCCTGCCTCCCCATCCCACCATTCCCATTGCAGAGGGCTCCTGGAGCAGCAGAAGGCTGGGAGAAGCTGGGCACTGCCCCACCGTGGGCTCTGGGGGTGGTTGTCCTTTTCAGCTCCACATCCCATGGCATGGCATCCTGTGATGGGTAGTGTTGGTTTGTAAACCTCTGCACCCCTCAAAAGGGGCAGAAAAATTGCACACAGAGCTCCTCTTGCTTTGCCACAGTCAACAAGTTTCAACAATTTGTTCATCAACACTGATCTTCTCAAGGCAAGAGTTACCCATTTGCAGTCACCAGAGACAACCCTCAGCCATTAAATTAGAATCACAGACTCCAAGGGTTTGGGTTGGAAAGGACTTTGAAGATCATCTTGTTCCAACCCCCCTGCCTTGGGCAGGGACACCTTTCACTACCCCAGATTGCTCCAAGCCCCATCCAACTTGGCTTTGAATGCTCCCAGGAATGGAGCAGCCACAGCTCCTGTGGACAGCCTGGTGGAAGGTGTCCCTGCCCTTGACAGGGGCTGGAGTGAGATATCTTTAAGGCTCCTTCCAACCCAAACCATTCCATCATTGTGTGACACACAGCTCTGACCACCAGAGCTCAGCAGCATCCCCAGGTAAAAGGGAGAAAGATTTAGCTTCAAAATGTCTTGGCCAAGATGAATAAACAAATGTCTAATGAGTAGACAAATAATCACTGGTTCAAATATTTCAGAAAGTTGTGAATCATATTGATGCAATCAAGCTGTTTGTAGAAGCCAATTTGCCATAAGTAATACTGAACATTTTGATTTCTATGAGAATTTTTCATTTAAAGATTCCTTAATTTTAAGGAAAATTGCATCAAGGAACTTAGAATAAAACAAAAGCTTCCCATTTCCAGTTAAACACAAGATTAAAACTACAAATGACATTTGCAGCTTAAAGAAACCCAGACCTTTTATAAATGCAGGCTGCAATCTGAGTAGATGGAAGGGATGAGAAGAAGATCAGGCCCTAATTCTCCTCTGGTCCAAGACCAGCAGTGCAGGGGCTGAGCAGGAGTAGCTCCATCAGCTTCTCACAGGACAGACACCTACAGCCCCTGGCCCACAGGTGATGAAGTCAACCATGATTTAAGAAAGTGAAGGTGGTGGAGGGAGGTATTTGGGATAGGGGTCGTGCAGCAGCAGAAGGAGGAATGGATGCTCTCATCTGGATGTGAAAGGAGAGGCTGGATTGCAAAGGGTGTTTGAAGAACAAAGTGCTGCAGAGGTCAGGGGAGCAGCAGGTTGTGTACATTTAATGTGTACATTTAATGTGTACATTATCATCACATCCATCCCAGGCTGCTGTTCTGACTCAGCTGTGCTCTCCAGGGCCTGTGTGCAACACAGGTTATGGTGCTCTGCAGCCATTAGTATGTACAGTTATTAATATTAGCTCGGGTTTTTTTCCATTATGAATGGGTAACAAAGCATGTTTATTGCTCTAACAACTACAAACCCAAGTGTTAGCTCTTCCCTGAGATCAGTAGTGCTGCCTACAAGTGACAGGTGACTTTGTGCTGACCTTGGGCTTGGGACAAGCATTTCACTGCCAAAGATGCATCCAAGAGGTAAACGATGGGAATGCTGCTGCAAACCTTGTTCTGAGCTGTCAGGTTTCCACCAAGGGACAAAGTTTCCATGCACCCTTTTTAAATTTTCAAGAATAAAATAAATGGAAAAATACTGTAATGTGGGCGTGTTAGCTTGTCTCAGATTGTATTGAGTGCAAATATCTTAAATACAGAGTTGTAAATAGGGTCGTGGCACACAGCAAGGAGGCTGTGGAGTGTTTAACACGTTCCTTTATTCAAATCAGCAAGTCCCATTAGAGTACATTACCATAATGTCTTCTGTCAGAGCCTTCCCTCCTTGCCTTGGCTCAGACACTCAGCTGCTGTTGGCAGGAGGTATTAAGGACTCTCTCTCAGTTCAAGGTACCATCAGCATCAATTATTTCCATTTCAGCTGTGCTGGGGTGGGACTCAGCCACTGCTCACTGCAGTTCAGGCCCTGATGGCTCTGAAACCCAGACCAGAAAAGCTGAAATACCAACCAGTCACCTCTTCCAGCTGTTGCCACGGCAGTCCTGAACTGTAAAAGATCATTTTGCCTGTAGGTGTTGTGTTTAACCACAAGCAGAGGAAATGCATCACCCGCCAAAGATGCTTTTGTGGCAGATTATAATCAAGGGCTTTGACATGGGCTGAGAACCAGGAGGCAAAATGGAGAAAGATCAAATATGACCTTCACCTGTACTGAATTTATCTATGTTTCCAACCAAATGCAGACAGATTTTGTTTTAGTGATTAATGTTTGGGGGCATTTTGTATCTTTTTTTTTTTTTTCCACACGAATAAACAACTGGAAGAATCTTAAAAAGCCTGAATTTTGGGAGTGGTGGTCACTGTGTTATCTTATCACCTCAGAAAGCTCCAACTGCTGCAGAGAATGTTTTATCATAAGGGCATTACAACAAAAATAAGAATCTCCAAACATGCAAACCTAAAGCAAAAATCATCCCAGGTTTTCCCCAACTTTGAACAAATGACATGATTGTGGTTGCTTAAGTAATAGCTTCTCAAAATAAAATCCTGATGCTTCTGTTTGAAGTGGTTTCAATATCAGCATTCACTGTCAAGCTGATATTACTAAATGAGGCGGAAAAGCATTATTTATGTATAAAAATAATGAAAAGTAGTATCAAATTTGCATCAGTTTCCAATAATCTCAAGAATTCTCAGCCATCAAAGTGCTGCCCCTTCCCAAGTGTGTGCAGTTCTACTGTAGCCACAAACTGGAAGATCAGATTTAGACAAACTCAGTGGAAATCAGTGGAAATCAGTGGAAATCAGTCATATTGCACAGATCTTTAGCAGATGTGAGCAGATTGATTTATCCCATGCATCTTTGAAATCCGAGTGAAATTGCAAATCCTGCAGTCATCTTTCTAACTTATGCTCCTTACCTATTTGGTACATACTGTATCCTACTAATTAAACAACAGGGATTAAAAAAGTGGACCTGTTGGAGCAAATCTGGAGGAGGCCAAGAAGATTCAGAGAGGGCTGAAGCTCCTCTGCTCTGCAGACAGGTTGAGAGAGCTGGGGGAAGAGAAGGCTCTGGGGAGACCTTAAAGCCTCTTCCAGTGCCTAAAGGGGCTCCAGGAGAGCTGGAGGGACTTTGGACAAGGGCCTGGAGTGGCAAGGCAAGGGGGAATGGCTTCACACTGATAAAGGGCAGAGTTAGATTAGATTTTAGGAAGAAATTCTTCTCTGTGAAGGTGGTGAAGCCCTGGGACAGGTCGCCCAGAGATGTGGCTGCCCCATCCCTGGCAGTGTTCAAGGCCACGTTGGATGAGATTTGGAGCAACCTGGGATAGTGAAAGGTTGCTCCAAATGGCAGGGGTGGAACTGGATGATGTTTAACGTTTCTTCCAACTCAAACCATTCATTCTGTGATTCTCTGAGTCTGTGAAAAAGCCACAATTTTCAGAAGCTGAGATTAGAGTAAGAGGGCTTTAAATAAGATTTTTATTTATCTCTGACAATTAAGCAGGTGGCTTTCGAAGCTGAAACCCATTTCCTGCCATTATTACATGCAATGTTGCTACAGAAGCAAAGACAAGCAGTGCAGATGGGCTCCTATTAATAGCAGCTCGCCTGCAGCATCCCGGTGAAGCCGGGCCGGCTTCATCCGAAGGGATTTCCGAAGGGATCGTTGCACGCTGCACAACTCAACACAAGAGGGCTCCAGCTCCTTTTGTCAGGGGGAGGAAAAAAAATAAAAATCAATCCCAGCTGGTGAAAAGAGCACAGCGAGGCTGAGAGGAGCATCCTTGGCGGGCAGCGCGGTGAGGAGGAGCTGTCAGGAGATGCCGTGCCTGTGCCCGGCTCCCCGGGGGATGGCAGCAGGAACACCTGGAACAACCACAGCGTGAAAGCGTCTGTGAGGCTGAATGAAAGCCTGCCAGAGCCTCGGGTTTTGTGCTCCAACACCGCAGAGGTCAAGAGGAGTTCGCCCCGGCTGCTCCAGCCTGACCCAGCCCCGTGTCCTCCCCTCACACCAGCAGCCCTGTCCCAAAACAGGACAGCAGGTGGCTTTGGGACTCTCTGGGAGCAGGCTCCCAGCTCAGGAAGATACAGAATCCCTCTGTCAAACCGGGGATGCTGCTCAGCAGTGGCTGAAGGTGAGCCCAGGTGTGCCCAGGTGGGCACTGGCACCTGGGCTGGGTCAGGAATGTTGTGGCAGCAGGAGCAGGGCAGTGATTGTCCCCCTGTGGTGGGCACTGCTGAGGCTGCTCCTCAAATCCTGGGGTCACTTCTGGGCTCCTCACTACAAGAAGGATATTGAGGGGCTGGAGTGTGTCCAGAGAAGGGAATGGAGCTGGGAAAGGGGCTGGAGCACCAGGAGGGACTGAGGGATGGGGGGAGCTTAGCCTGGAGAAAAGGAGGGTCAGGGGGGAACCTTCTCATTTTCCACAACTCCCTGACAGGAGGGTGGAGCAGCAAGGTGGGGGTCAGGCTCTGCTCCCCAAGGAACAAACAACAGGACAGGAGAAAACAGCCTCAAGCTGTGCCAGAATAGTTTTACTTTGGATATTAGGAGTAATTTTTTTGTTGAAGGGTTTGTCAAGCACTGGCACAGGCTGCCCCAGGGCAGTGGTGGAGTCTCCTTCCCTGGAGGGGTCTAAAACTTGTGTGGGTGTGGCACTTGGATTAGTGGTGGCCTTGGCCATGCCACGTTAATGGTTGGGCTCAATGGTATTAGAGGTCTTTATCAACCAAAACACTTCTGCAGTTCTGTGATTCTGAATTTGCTAGAGTGGACTTCAGAGGAAGCAAGGAAAGGCATTGTCATCCATGTCTGAAAATAGCCCACAACAGAAGGAAGGAAACGGATGTCAGTCATTTCTGCTGCTCATCTCTCGTTTCCCCTTGGAAAATTTTATTCCACCTTCATTACAAGGTAAATCTGCTTTCTGGAGGAGATATTTAGAGCCTTCCACTGCTTTTCTGTGCTCTAAAGCATTTGAACTAAATGTTTTGATTGACACCAGTATTTAAACTCTTTCCCTTGTGGTGTGTTTCTAGCCTGCGTGTCCAGGACAGCAAACATCCCATGGAAGTGCTGCGTTCCAGCCAGGAAAGTCAGTGCACCCAGTGGAGGGAAAAAGCAGCATTTCCCTCTGTGTTTGCTGGCAACAGACAGTTATCTGCAAAAGGTTTGATTGGGCTAAAAACTGTACTGAGTTGAAATGAAAGTCTACAGCATTTTATTAACAGACCATGAGAGTATGATAAGGTTGGATGTGGGCAGGGATAATACTAATAACAGTAGTAGTAGTAATAGTAATATACCTAATAGAATTAGGTATTATTTATTAATTTGAAGCACTGCATGAAACATGGCCGTGGTACTTAGAAGGTCACTGAGTTGGACTCATGCTCACTGTTGGATTTGAGGCAACACAGATTTTAAATACTTTCTGAATATTCTAAACCACGAGGAAAGCCCCAGTTCCACTCGTATTTGAATGAGCTCTCTAAGTTGTCTTAATTATCACTCAGCTTTGTTCAGTGGTTTGCCTCTTTATGTTCTGTATTCTGCACACCCTCAACACTAGAACTTGTCCCTGGAAGGTGAAATCTCTGCCAATTCTGCTGTCTCCACTGCAGGAATCATCTTCCTGCCCTTCACAGAGCTTCCCAAACCCTTTCCTGTGGCTCTGATCCTTTAGTGCACAGAAAAACCCAGAGAAGTGGAGGGGGGAGGGCTGAGGGAAGGGCCTCTCACCCCAGATGCATCCCCCTGACATGATTCAATGTTCAGATGAATGTTGGCACAAGGCAGTGGATATCCTCGGGATTTTAACATGCTTTTTACAAGGAGGCAGCCCCCGTGTCCCTGGTGGGAGGGAGGATGTGCACTTAGCAGGTTGCTGGTGTTATGACATGGACATGTACACATGGAGCTTGCATGGCTGAGTGTGTTATGTCACGTCTCCTCAGCTGTGTAAGCAACTGCAGGGCCACTTCAGCGTCAGGCCCATTAGCACTTCATTCCTTAAGAGCTTAATCTTGCAATCCTTCCTACTGCTAGTAGCCCTTACTCATGTGAGTAAGCAGATCTTCCACTTCAGCCCTTGCAGCCTGTAAGCTGCTCCCTGTTCCTAGAGACTCCTCAGTGCCAGGAGGCTTTCCAGCCTTGGTGCTGTTGCTGTCATGTTCTTTACAATTCTAGTATTTATTCCCTAAAAACTGCTCCATCTCATCCATTCAGGGCTGGCTCCTCAATGGAGATGGTGGCACAGAGCCTGCAGGCTGCAGTCCCGTGGGCTCAGGGGCTTTGTCTGAGGAGCTGCATCCTGTGAAGTGCTGAACACCTTTGTCATGTCCAGGCAGGGGCTAACGCATGGGCCAAAAGGGGAATCACACACAGGGGCTCCAGTGCCACTCCCTGAAAATCACACCCATGCTGAAATCCTGCAGACAGCTCAGCATTGTCCAGGCTTAGCTCTGGTCATCAATAATTTGCAGGATTTCATAACGCAAGCTATGAACCTTCCCAATTTAGTTGTTCTGTGCTGTCCCAAGTGCCTTAAATATCACCTCTGTATAAACCACCTGCTCCAACCCTCCGAAAATTCACATTCTTTGTGAAATCCAGCTTTAGAAAATGCAGGTGTTACAACACCTGTTTTTACTCAGAGAACACATTAATGCAATTTACTTCCTGAAGAACTGCATGGGGAGGAGTGTGCACAGGAGCTGTGAGGAACAAGTACCTCTTTTTCTTCTGGTGTCAGAATTAGGGGACAAAAATGTTCCCTGGGTGGTCCACAGGGAAGGGAGGAATCTTTCCCTTTCTTTTTCTTTTCCCTCCTCCACAAACAAGCAGTAAAGAATACACTGCCTTCAGCAGGCAGAATGTCCCTATTTGCTTTTAATTGCACCTTTCAGCAAATTTACCAACTGCTCCTTTGCCATTTATTTGCCAGGGGCTGGGGTGTGAAAGGTGCTTATCCAAAGTGAGCTCTGGGAGGGTGGTGATATCCAACCCTGAGGTTTATTTGGTTACATCCGTGCCCTGTCTAAGAGGGATGTTTTAACCCTGGAAAGAAAATAAAGCCAGGAAGCCATATGAGGTTTTATTTTCTTGGTTCTTAGAGGAAGCAGCTGCCCACATTTAGTTGGGTTTGAAGGGAACTGAGTGTTTTGTGCCTGCAGTACAAGGTCACAGGTTCACAGACCTTTATGTTTAGTTGATGCCTTCCCATCCACAGGCCGTATCTCCAGGCACGGTATCAGTGATCACACCAGTGTTATTCCCAGTGCCAGTCCCTTTAGCTGTCCCCTGAAGCTGGATCCATGCTGGAACATGCTGCTGGATGACCTGGGGACCGTGGGAAAAGTCTTTTTTGTGCTCTTATATTTCAGAGTGTTCCCATGAACAGTGGATGTCTGTGCCCAAGCCCAGGTGGGTTTTCACTGTGTGTGAGGAGAGGAGCAGCTGGCCCAGTGGCCAACCAGCCATTTTCTGTGCTTGGCACAGATGTGGATTGTGAGCAGAGGAAGAGGATTGAGAGTTTCAGGAAGCTGGTTCATCCTTGACTTTGCTGCAGGCTCCCTTTGGGGTCTTGCCCGTGGCACAGAGGTACCTCTGCTGTCTCTGAGGGTCAGGTACTCTGGCCTTCTCTGACATTTTGTGTAATCACTTCTTTAGAATAAGACGTGGGCAGAAGGGAGAGGTTCCTGCTTCCCCTTCAGGACCTCCTCTGATGCTCATCCCATCAGACACCAGAGGGGAGTGAGCTCCATCTCCCAGTCCTGTAGCAGAAGCAGATCCAGAGCCCCACAGCTTGTCCTGGCTTGGGGACAGTGTGACACCCTGCACAGTGTGACACCCTGGAGATCCACTCTGCTTGCCTTGCTCACAGCCTGCAGAGGAAGGAGCCTCTGCCCTGTGCAGATATAACTTTGAACTCTGTAAACCACAGCTGAGGATGGGGATTGGACCTTTAAAGGTCCCTTCCCACCCAAACTATTCAATAACTCTGTGAAACCTTATGGGAGTGGAACCTGTCCAGAGGGGTAGCTCAAGTCTGAAGTCTTCCTACACATGAAGAAACTGCTATTAACTTTGCAACCATTTTGGAAGGGAATTTGCTGTTTGCTGTAGTGTTGGATTAGCAGCACCCTCAGGACTTGTACTCCCAGTCTGAGTATGACTTGGACTACAACTAAAAAAGTTATTTAAGAAAGTAGAAAAAGGCTGACAGGTTAATTATTTTTTTTTAACCACCAGATTAACTGGATATTAGTGTTGAAAGTGTTTTCAGGTGTGTATTTCTTCCTGAGAAAATTAAACAGGTACAGGTGTGACTTTAGCATAGCTGGTCAGAGATCCAAGGTAGGTTCAGCACTAAAAAACTGTTTCAAGGGGACTGCACAGCCCCTGCCAGTGCCTTCACCAGGACTGAGAGTGCATCTCTGAGTGAGCATCTCCAATAGAGCTCAAAGTCCAGAGGTGCCCTGGCAATCTGCCATCCTTCTGGAGCCTCACTTCTACCCTTACCTGACAGACAGCTGCTTAAAACCCTTCCCTGCCTTCTTTTCATATTCCTCCAATGCTACAAAATTACAGCTTCCCTCTCCAAATTTTTATATATGCTGCAATTCCATTTTAAAAATGGTAAATTTAAAACACTTACAAATGCAGACTTATATTTTATACATAGCTACTTTTTAGTAGTGTTGTGTTTTCAGTGTTTTTGGGGTTTTTTTTCTCCTGCCCTGAATGTGTGTTCAAATGTGTCATTTCCTCCCGAGGACTGGAAATTTTGCACTGTGGGCAAAGAAACCTCGAAAGAATGAGGTTTTTCAGGCAAAATATCCAGGGGACAATATCTGCTTTCATAAAGCTCTGAACATGCTGCTTGCCATCTCCTAATATTATTCCTAATTTTCTTGGGTTTTTTTTGTTTTGTTTTGGTTTTTTTTTTTGTTGTTTTTTTTTTTTTTTTTTTTTTTTATTAATGCTGCTGGAGACTAACTTCTGGTGGCAAAGTCCTTGTACAGAAAAAAGTGACTATTTTAACCAATAGCCTGAAATCACACATTCTTTCATTGAAAACAGTTAATTAGGAATTGAGCTCTGAAGTTAATTTCACCAAGGTCATTCCCTGTTCTATTGGGCCCAGTGACCCTGTCTTAAGTAATCACGGCATTAACATACAAGGTTATGGCTTTCTTTTCAGTTGATGACATAATCTCTTTAATTGGTGTCAGGAGGCCTGCTTATGAAAGGACCATGGAAAACACCTATAGACTAATAATTTTACTTTCCCCATTCACAGGGCAAATGAAACAAGCCTTAAGAATGTACTAGAGGCTCATTACATCTCCCAGCCTGTCAACACAAAGCCCCTCCGTTCCAGCCCAGGCATTAGGAATGATCAATTCTGTTTACCCCTAACTCCAGCCCGTGAACTATTAACCTTTTCAGCAAAACTGGTGAATAGTAAATGTCAGATAATCCTCTCTGAGAAAGTTAAGAGGGTAGATAATGCATTTTAATTGATTAAAACCTGCATGAACAAAAGTTTAAAATATCAACAGGAGAATCCCTTGCAATTCTTATTTTTGGTAGGACGTGATCCAACTATTCTGGGCTGACCCCACTGTTCACTTTAATTTTAGCTTTTCTGAGAGAAAACTTCTCTAAAAACTACACCTGAAAATTAATATCCTGTTTAGCAGAAATTCTGCTTTTAGGAGACAAGATCCCCTTTGCAGCTTGTGTGCTCTGGCTACCCAGGGCTAAGCCAGGGCACGATTTACACTGGTTGTTATTGGAGGTAGGTTTCAACAAATGTCCCTGCAGATTATATTTTAAAAGCTCCAGAAATTGGATGGAAATACTTTTTTTGTATGTTCTTTTAATTATTTATTAGTAGGGGTTACTGCTTAGTTTTGGTTCTTTTTCCTTTTTTCTGTTTTCAGTAGTTTGGACTCTTGCATATTCTATGATTGATCCAGCTCCCCCACAGGGAATTTTCTTTGTCACGGCTATGAAATCTGACTGAAGAACTCTCTGAATGACAGAGAGTCTTAAATTCTATGGTAACCAATATTATGTTGTTTATGGAGAAAACAAGATGTATTTCCCTTGCACCACAATTACTCACTTTTTTCCCCCTACTGCATTCCTCTAAACCTTCTACTATTTCGGGTTTTTATTTTTAGCATCTCTTGAGGGGGTTCACAAAATGCCCTTTCCTACTCCTGCACATTACCTTCTACAGCAGTAGGAAAGGAAATTTTGCAGCTCCCGAAGTTCATATTTAACTCCCCTTAAGTTCATATTTATCTGTTGAAATCAATTCTTGTATAATTTATATTTTCTCCATATAACTTTGAAAATAAGTTTTTGTTTTGTTTAAAAAGGGGAGGAAAAAAATTGTAAACAATTAGATTGTTTCCAAAAGAGCAAAACCTTTTAAGAGAGAAAACTTTAAAAATAAAAGTCTATTTTTTCTTGGTTGTGGCTGAATAACACATTCATGTCAGCCCTTCCCAGTCCTTTAACTTGAACAGGCTTTGTTATATTCTGTGTTCTATTCGGAGGGTTGTAGATACGAGTGGGGAATGTGTTTTACCATCCCTGGAAATACACCCTGGGTAAATGATGGCCTTTGGCCTTCATCCCTTCCCTTTCTAGGAGAGCTGAGGGTGGAAACTACTGAGCTTGAGCGAAATCCAAGAGGATTTGTTTTCCTGGGATGAAGTTTTGTACCCACCAACCTTACCCTGGCCTGCTACAATCTCCAAGCGATGCTGTTCTGGCAGCTTCGTGTCATAAATCACACAATCGCCTTTCCATTTTCCCTCAGTTGGGGCACCAAGAAGTTTTTCAGTCTTTTGTGCAGCTTTTTGGAGGAGAAATTGCCCTGCTGCATTTCCTAGTGCACAGCCCCCTCCCTTTTTTTGGTACTGTGACCCACAGGACAGGGACGTAATTTTAGTGGCGATGGTTTTAAACTAAAAGAGGGTCAAGTGAGATTGGATATAAGGAAGAAGTTTTTACAATGAGGTAATGGTAAAACACTGGCACAAGCTGCTCAGAGAAGCTGTGGCAGCCCCACCCCTGGAAGTGTCCAAGGCCAGGTTGGATGTGGCTCAGATCAACCTGCTCTGGTGGAAGAACTCCAGATGATTTGGGGCATTAGCACTGGTTCATCTGGAGTTGCACAGTTGCCGACTCAGCTGGTTGATGTCAGCAGAAAAGCTTGACATAAGTTATTGCCATTTTCTGCACTTGTGGAGCTCCCAGGATGCTGATCCTTGACTGTGTTAAGGTGCTCTACAGACTGGACAAACTGCACCCACTTCCACCCCAAAGAGCTGAGTGTGCCAATGGGACTCAGACCCCTCTTCAGGGGCTTGTTTTCTTCTGCTGAGTTTGCTGTGGGCTTCTGTGTGAGCTGCATGGGGCTTTAATTTCTCTGCCATTACCTTCTCTCATTCTTCTTCCTCCAGATGAGACCTAACAATTAGTCTTAGGAAGGCACTGCTGGTCCAGCTCCCTCAGCTCTCCTGCTAGAGTAGTCACTGTGTGAGTAGCACTCACCCAAACTTCTGCCATGGGCCACAGTAAGAATCCATTGTGTCAAAATTCAGGTCTTTCAAACTCACTCCCTTTTTTATTCTTCATATTTAGATAATAATAATCTCAGAGCACAGTCCTGACTTGGATGCAGGGGTAGGGATGTGTGTGTCTGGGAATGCAGCTAGGGAGCCAGAGTAGGTTTAGCCTGGATATGAGGAAGAAGTTCTTGACTGTGAGGGTGGTGAGGCAATGGCAAAAGTTGCTCAGAGAAGCTGTGGCTGCCCCATCCCTGGGATAGATCCTGGTTGGATAGATCCTCCAACCCCTCCAAGCCTGGCTGGGGCTTGGAGCAACCTGAACTAGTGGGTGACATCCCTGCCCTTGGCAGGGGGCTTGGAAAGAAATGATCCTTAAGATCCCTTCCAACCCAGACCATCCTGTGATTCTGTGATACTCGAGTTTGCTGATAACTCACTGTGTGGATTTGGGAATAAAACAACCCATTCTCTCAGACCGTGCTGCTCCTCAGTCAGCCAGAACAATCATAAAATACATTCTGCCCTCCGCACCTCAGCTTCCATTCAGAAGTAAGGCAGCTTCCCTTCAACACAGAAACACTCCACGATTTTCTTATTTGTCCCTTCTTTTTATTTTTTTTCCCCCCAAAGTTGTTTAAGTCTTCAGGAGCCCGTCTTGCCCATTTAGGCACAGAATGCGTGTGCGTGCGTGCGTGCGCGTGTGTGCTCCCAGTGAAAGGAAGGGAAAAAACACACAGGTTCGAGTTTGTACAATGTTTGCCCCTTTTCCCAGCAGGGATGGGTTTTGAGAGCCAGGAGACAAAAAGCGTGGCCTCAACAAGCTGAATTTAAAAAAGAACATCATTTTCGTTATGTAGTCAATCTCAATTACAAGCAAATGTTTTCTCTGTTGAGACTTTTCTCTTTTCAGAGCATTATGCAAGGCTCTTTTGTGGGTTGAGAGAAAGGATCAGTGGTCAATAGGGAGCAGAGTGTTGTGTACAGTGGATTTTTGTATCCTTTAGTCTGCTACATAATGCGTTTTGTCAGGAGAACAGCCCAACATCCTGAGCAGATTTGCTGAATTAAAGAGCACAGCAGGGATAGGAAACTTGTTGCTAGGTGACTGACAACTGCTGCATGTCACTATCTCTGTGCCGGAGGTTACTCTTCCCTTTTCTTCCACCACTCAGTCTTGCCTTTTAATCTGCATCTATAATTAACTCTCTTAATACCTTGCAGCCATTTCTCTCCCTTTTGCTTCACATGGTTCTCTCAATGTTGTTTAATCTTGAACGGGGAGCATAAAAATTATTAAATTTTTGTGCTTTGCTTGGTGGGGAGAAGTTGGGCGGTTTGGGAGGCACAACATCTCGTGGCAGGGCTCGGATGAGATGGCTCTTGAAAAGGCATTTCAGGAGATGTATGCTCTTTGTTCATCTTAATGCTCAGTCAAACATTGCTGTATTTACCGTCCTCTCTAAAGCCTGTTTGTTTCAATTCATCTTAATTGAAACGTGATTGCTTTTAACTGTTTAGGTTTGGTGACCTTCCAAGCTCTTTCACTTGTGTATTTCGCAAAATAGATTTTCTTTATACGAGCTTCTTTCTTCAATGACTGGAAACCCAGGGCTGCATCTGGCCTAGATTTGTAGTGGCAGAAGTCAACCAAACAGCAAATGTTTACCCTGCTTTTTTTTTTTTTACTCCAATTTTTGCTCTTATTTTTCACCTGCTGATCAGCCATTAGTTGTATTTGTGAAGGTCTGTGTTGTTCTGAGGGTGGATCTGTGTTTGAGAATTACACCCCCAGTTTGCACCCATCAGTCACTCTAGAAATACATTTATTTTAATTCTAGTTTTTATTCCAACAGCTAATTCAAAATACAGGGTATTTGATGAGTGCTCTAATTGCAGATATGTGATTATTTGCTTGGGTTTTTTATTTTTACAAAATGACAAGAAAATGTGTTTCACTGCTTATTCCTTGCACTCTTTCAAACAGCACCTCTTTTCTTCATTTTCTGTGCATGTGTTTTGGGGAAGCTCAATTCAGAAGTTCCAAGGAATTAAACCAACAAAAGCTCTCTTTTCTTCTCACAGGTTTGTAATAAAGCTGCCATCATGGGAAGTGTGTACCTTAGACACTCTTTATACTGAAAATTAGACAGCAATTTAAGAAGAATGGCTGGGCAGATGGGAGAAGTGCTGCTGGTGAAATTAGGTGGCAGTTGTTGCTTCTGGGGGACTGTCCTCTCTTTGCTCAGTGGAGTGCTGGACTCAAGCAATTTAAAGGAAAAGGAAGAAAAAACAATCCCAAAGACTGTTCAGTAGCTGCTTCTAAGCAGGAGCTCTTTCCTCACCAGTGCAAAAGGTTTTACTGACACCAGGAACTGTAAATTGTATCAGTCTCTATCAGCTTGTCTGAAAAGGGTCCTCACAGGATTAATGAGCACTACCTGATTAATGTCCATCAATTATGGAAGGAGAAAGATGTTTTTACAAGGGCATGGAATGATAGGACAAGGGGAAATGGCTTTAAGCTGACAGAGGACAGTGTTAGATTAGATATTAGGAAGAAATTCTTTACTGTGAGGGCAGGGAGGCCCTGGCACAGGTTGCCCAGAGAAGCTGGGGATGGTCCATCCCTGGAAGTGTTCAAGGCCAGGATGGATGGGGCTTGGAGCAACCTGGGATAGTGGAAGGTTGCAGAGATCATCTGACAGGGATCATCCAGATCCAACCATCCACCCAAATGATTCCCCCAAATCATCTATTTCTAACCCTCCTGTTGGAACTGGGTGATGTCTCAGGCCCCTTCCAACCAAACTGTTCTGCAGTTCTATCATTCCATGAGCTTGGACTTCAAGTTTGTAGCCTGGGGATGTGAGTGGAGTGACTTTCACCCATAATTGTGGTGGAGTCTGAGTTGAAATATTCACAATCATAGATCAATATTGAAAACCTGGTGATGAAATTACATTCTGTTAGTGACAGGATCAAGTTCATGGCACCACCCCAGCCTTGGGCTCATGCTCTGGGCACAGAACAAGTTCTTGCCTTTCTCTCCTTGACTCTGAGGGTGATGGACACACAAATGTTCTGGCATAGAGGGAAGTTCCTGCTAAGTAACTAAGAGGCTGTAATTTTCCTGAATGCAAGCTCTGACCCCAGAGAAAGCCACTGCAGCATCCATTCATGTGTGCCTTCACCAGCTCCTGAAGGAGTACATTACTGCAGGAAAACAGCCTCCCCAGCAGGACAAGGTACAAACCACTCCCATTATCACCTGATGCTTTTCCTCCTCACACCCTCAGCTTCCAGCTCCCTCTTGGCTTTTCCAGTTTTTAATGCAGCCCCTGTTACAGATGCAGATGTTGCCACAATCTGTGTCTGCAAAGCAAAGCCCTTTCCAGGCACCAATCCCCAGGCATGAATGGGAGAAAAGTAGGGAAGATGAAAGGACATGGTGGGGGAGAAAAAATGACAGAGAGGGGTAGCTCCAAGAAAATGCCTGACCCCTCTCACAACACTGACCAGTCTCTGGACACAAGGTCTACCCAAAGATTTTTTCCCAGGTGTTACACATAAAGCTGTGGTAAAATCTATGGCCCCACTGGCTGTAGCTGTGTTGCCATTGTAGAAGTTCATTGTATAGGCAGGAAGATCATGAAAGAAATGTGAGATGTCTCTCAAGGCCAGGTCTCGTGTGCAGTGCCTGGAGAAACTTCAGCAGGAAGGTTCTTGTCATGCCTTGCCTGTGAAGTACAAGGAGCTGATGAAGAGCAGGAGGACAGATTGTGGCATTAACTACTCTGAGGTGACACCTGCCTGTCTGTTCTCCTCCCCAGGAAGATGAGATTCAGTTCCTTTCTCCAGTGAGGGGAGAGGATTCCCCATTCATATCCCACCTCTTTGTTTTCCCACCTTGCCACACAATGGATCTTTAATTGGCTGTACCCCTCTTTGTGCAGCACTGGAGACAGATCACTTGTTCTTGTTGTGGGTTTGTTTCCTAACCTGGGAAAATGTGTGAGATACCTTCATACCACACCTGAGGCAAAAAGTTAGGAATTGTGTGAGGAATGTAACTGAGCATCAGCCACCACACCTGCTTTGCACAAAAATGCAGGTGCCAGTGTGGGATTCAAACACACTCCCAGGGACTCCTTTGCCAGGGAACACGAAAGAAATGCTATTTATAAAAGATAAAATAGAGAAATAAAAATATAGAAATGCAACTTATACCCTCTCTCTGCTGGAAAAGGCAGGAATCCTGAGGGTGGAAGGAAAAGTGTGGAGTCACAGGTCCGGAACAAGCAGCCCCTCAGCAGGGGAAGCTTTTCTTTCTCCATGAAGTTTTTTTACAGTTAAGAGAATAAATCCAGACTTAGACATGCAAATTGGAGAGTACTATATGTGTTTCATACCCCAAACTATCCTTGACCCAGTAAAAGGAGAAGCAGGTCTGCACCTCAGGGACTGTTTCCTGACTCGTCTTGATCTCACTTATTAATAAATTTATGGACTCTGAGATGACTGGGCCAGACTGTATTCTTGTCTAAATTTAGCAGTCAATTTGGTTTATTGCTCCAAGGCTGCATTGAAGAAGAATCAACAAAAAAGCATCCCTTTTTTTTATCACTGGAGTTGAAAGTGCATTTGTGTGAAAATGGATCTGAGCTTGGAAATAACAGCAATTAATTATTTATTAAGTGCACATTGGGGATGGACTTTAAAAAAAAAAATAAAACCACCACATTGCACCTCTTTTCCTCAGGGTCTCTTATTTCTCCTTTGACTGTTTGCTGTTTGCATTTTCCACTGGGTTTGTCAACACCCTGGACCCAAAAACTGCTGCTGGAGACTGTGGGAAGGGGATGTCTCTGTGCTGACACAGGGAAAAGAGATGCTCTTGGTGAGGGACTGATGCTGGAGCTTTTTTGGGGCCGGTTTCTGTCATTTCAGGGGCCTATAAAAAATCTCACATATTTTAATCTGCTCTGCTGAGAAATAAAATTAAGTTGTGCAGTGAAATCAATAGGACCAAGTAAAACATATCTGGAGCCATCTGCTGCCTAGTTAGAGCACAAAGAGAGACAGTTTCCCAAATTACTCTTTCAATGGAAAATGAGCAGCAGGTTTTATAACAGAATTTCATCTTGTGGGAAACCAATCAGAAATGCTTTTGTATCCAAACTTAGTCACTGGCTGCATCCCTCATAATCTCTCACTAAGGCTCCAGCTCTGGCAACTGTGAAAGAGTCTGCTGTTTTGTTTTGTTGAAGGAAAAAAAACCCAAAAAACCAGTGGGAATTAGGTTAAGATCTCCCCTCCTCGCCCCAGTTCTCAGTCATGTGAAGAGCTGCTGGTTCAGTGTCTTATTTTAACTCATTTTCAAGGCTCAAGTCTGTGTGAGTGATGAAAACTCTCACTGTGTCTTCCTTGCAGTCTCTGGTCCCTCTTTTTGAGCAACCAAGTTACTCAAAGACCCATCCAGATGGGGTTTGAACACATCCAGGGGCAGCCACAGCTTCTCTGGGCAACCTGTGCCAGGGCCTCAGCACCCTACAGGGGAAAAAAAAAATCCTAATATTTAATCTAAACCTGCCATTTGTCAGGTTAAAGCCATTTTCCCCTGGCCCATCACTCCACACCCTTGTTGAAAGTCCCTCTCCAGCTCTCTTGGAGCCTTGTAAGGTACTGGAAGGAGTTCTGAGGTCTCCTCAGAGCCTGGAATGTTCTGTTGAGCCCAGGGGTTTCTTGCCCTTTATTTCCAAACACTCAAGAATGACAGAAATGCAGAAAATTATCAAAACTGGAAGTTCCATTCATTATTTTCCTGACCAAACATTAAATTCTTTAGAAATGTAACCAAACTTGTGTTTGTTTATGGAGTAGGGAGCTCTGCTGCCATTAAATTAGTTGTGACATTTTAATGTAATTAGACAACATTAGTGTCAGATAAGATTCATTAATGGACCTTGATCTTTGGTGGTTGTTCAAAATTGATTTTTGCAATGGAAATCTATGTTGGATAGAGGAGAAAAAAAATCATAAATTCACCTTTCTGCTAAAATGCTCAGCTAATTGACATAAGTACATTAATGAGAGCAACACACTAATAGGATTATATCAATATTCCCCCTGCATCAGTTAGAGACCCAGCAGCAATGGTCATTAATTATTGCTTTACAGTAATCCTTTGCAGCTTTTGTAGGAGGTGGATGGCCCTTCCTTCAGAAGATCTTTCTGCTTTGTTATTTTCCCCAGATTTGGGGCTTTGCTTTTGTTTCTACCAATGTAATCCCATTGGTCAAAACTTCAAGGCTGGATGCCTAAAATTAGTCTCCTAAATCTATGCTTTGATAACTCTCCAAAACAGAGTTGTATTCTTTCCTCTCAGAACTGAAATTCCAAGACATCAGGTGAAACATTTAAAATACTGATGTTTTTGAAGTCAGATGTAACTATGTTTGAAGGGGATTTGCAAGACCAGGAAAGATAATAGTTCAATTCTCACTAAAATTCAGATTTTCTAAAGAAATATGTATAAATCCGTTTTAACATGTTCAAACTGAGAATTTTGTCTAAAGATTTTAGCAGAATTACTTCTAATTTCTGCTAACACTTTTATATCCTTTGTTTGGCTGTATTAAACCAAAAGAAAATGTTAAAACTACTGAGTTTTAGATACAAGCCAAAAGTGATAAAAACTTTGTGATATTTTAGAATGAACCCAGTTAAAAACAACAGCAATATTTAATCTTTAAACAACATGGGTTTAGTGATCCTTGTTTATCTTTTACACCAGGTTTTGTTTATCATGCCATTCTATTTATTTTTTTTACTCCAAATAGTGTAAAACAAAGCAGCCAGCACACAGCGCCGCTCATAGTGCAGCATTTTAGGCACATTTCTTCTGCTGGGGTTTCCTGAACAGAGAGTATCTATATTTATATAAAACAGCAGAGATGGGGATAATAATCCCACTGCTGTGTACAAGGATCTGTAACTGAAATATTCAGTCAATTGCTCTCTACAGCTCCCAGAAAGGACATCCCTACTTCCAAGCAACAAGGGACAGGACAAGAGGAAACGTTGTGCCAGGGGTGGTTTGGGTTGGATATTCAGGAAAATTTCTTCACCCAAGGGGTTGTGAAGCACTGGAAGAGGCTGCCAGGGCAGTGAGAGAGTCACCACCCCTGGAGGTGTTTAAAAGATGTGTGGATGTGGCACCTGGGGACGTGGGGCAGTGGTGGCCTTGGCAATGCTGGGGTAACAGCTGGACTTGATGATCTTACAGGGCTTTTCCAAGCTAAATTATTCTATGAGTCACAACCCAAGGATTATGCAGTGGTTTGTTCATGGAAATGCATGAGCCAATTAAATGCAGATAAAAATGCAGCACAGGATGATGAAGCAATGCTGCAACATGAGGTAGTGATGTCTCACTTGCAGTGGGAGTGTGTTCTTTGTCCCCCAGATTTCTGCCCCTGGCTGCCTCCCCTGCCTCATCCCAGCTCAGCTCAGTTGAGGTGCTGCTTGGCCAAAATTTCACATCTGGACACAGGGAAACATCTGTACCCTGCCTGTCTTTCCCTCAGGCAGGGACTCACCTGCCTCTCTTCTGTTCCTTCTCAGGGGAACTGCAAAGAAATCACCATTTCAGACATGACTGAAAACAGCCAGTGAAGTCCAGAGGCTGGGCTGAGCACAGTGTGGTTCCCTCAAAACCAAACCCAATGAAAAGGTGAGGCTTTTCCTTCAAAATATCCTAGTGCCCAAACATCAGCTACACAGCTGAGCCTTTTACATAACCAGTTCAGGTGTTTATTGTGCTGAGCCCTGAACCTGAGCTTCCAAAAAGGTGCTGGTAATGACACAAGTTCAGACCAGATCTAAAAGAGTTGCCAGACTGAGAGAGGGGAGGAAGAAAGAAAAACTTTGCTGCATTCTTAGTCTGCAAAAGGTTTGGTATGCAATAAAGTGTCTGGGTAGGCAGCTACTCAGAAAGCCAGGGGAGCCTGAGGGCTGAGGGTCAGAAAGATTTGCTGTTAAGTGTGTGTAAATATTTACTTTCTCTCTGGTTTTGGGTGAAGATTCTAGTTGGAGCATCATCTCTGCAACCAATATAATGGCCAGTGGGTTTTTTTTGTTATCTTATAGCTTACACAGGTATCCTGCATGTGTGCAGGGAAGCATGAGGAGCAGCTGTCTGGATTTCTAACCATCTAAAATCCCTGTGCAGGGGAGATCTCTGCTCCTTGCTACCTCCAGAGCACACCCTCAGCTCACACAAACACCTCTGCTCAGGTAGCTTTAATAATTTGCCTGGTCAGAGGAAGACAGGGAGTGAGTGGTAAACACTCTCCCACCAGTGGGCTGCAGATCCTCAGGAACTCGTGTGTGATGCTTCAGAGACCCACCAAGGGCAATTAAGAAAAGTCAGCCTTTAAAAGGCATGAAATATCAGTTCTTGCTCCATTTATCAATCAAAACTAGCTGAAAGTGGTTTTGCTGAGACAGCTTAGCTTAGGGGTGTCCCTGACCTTATGAGCCACATCCTCAAATTCTCCTGTGTCAGGGACTCCCCAGGCATAAATCCTGTCCCATGGAGGTCTGTGGGCAGCTGATGAGGCATCAAGGGCTTCCCACTGTGGGCAGGGTACCAGCAATTATCCCAGGCTGAACAGATAATCATGGAATCAGAGTGGTATGGGTTGGAGGATGCCTCAAAGACCATCTAATTCCACCCCTTTTCCATGGGCAGGAACAGCTCTCAGCAGAGCACTTTGCTCAGAGCCTCGTCCAACCTGGCTTTGAACACCCCCAGTGATCAGGGATGGGGCAGCCACAACTTCTCTGGGCAAGATGTGCCAGTGCCTCACACCCCTCACAGGGAAGGATTTCTTCCTAAGTGCTAAATCATGGCTACCCCTCACCCTTTCCAGCCTGCTCACCTCTCACCCACCATTCCCTGCTGCAGGAGCCACAGCTGGATTCAGAGACATCCAAATTTAGGTGTTTTCCCACCCCACGTTTTTCCTCACAGGGCAGGTGGGACCTCTCTGCAACTCCCCATTCCCACCCCACAGAGCTCAAAAATGACTCCACAGCAGGCACTGAGCTGGATGGGGAAGCAGGGACAAACACAGCAGCACTGAGGATCCACATCTGGAGAGGCTGATGCAGAGGAGGAGCAACAGTCCCTGTTGTCATGTGGTGGTGAGTGGATGAAGGTACCAAGGGTTGTGTTTATTTAAGGTCATGGAAGAAAAGGGTCTTCAAAAACTACTGGGAGTCAGCAAGGGGATGACTTTGTGAAGCACCTGGGGAGGGCTGAGAGTGGTGGCAGGAGGGGAAGGTGCAGAGGAGCTGGTACACAGGGCTTGGAAAATGCAGGGGAGAGCTGGAACTACGCAGGGCACAGAGACAAGGACAAGGAGCTCGAACAAGATGCAGCAGAGGAAGGGGGAGTTGGTGAGTGGTTGTAAAAGGCTGGGCTGATCTTGGCAAAGACAGGAGAGGATTTCAACAGCTCTGCTCCCACTGGGTGTCAGGGAGGATGGAGGAAAGGGAGTTTTATTTAATAACTAATAAGCAAATAATCAGCGTGGATTTTTATGAATGCAGTTTGAAAGGCAGAATTTAGCCCCTTCCTTTGCTTTCTCCACACACAGAGATTTTGATTCCTGTCATTTCTGGGAACAGCTCTGGGATTTTATTCAGCTTTGCTGATATTTGTATTGAATTTTCCTTCTCTGCCACACGCATGGTAAATGTTTTAATTTCATCTTGACTCAGAAATGCTCAGGACTCACTCTGAGCTCTCTTACTCCAGCTCTGCAAATCCATCAGTAGCATTGTGGCTGCCCCCAGTTTTTTACAGATGTAAATGAAAGAAGAGTCAAGTCTTGTATTTGGATCAGGAGGCCTGACTGCCTTTTAATAGAAGCATAATGAAACCATCAAGAGTTTTCATTCAATTAGACTTTTTCTCCCTCTGGCAAATGATTATAACACATTTATAGTGTAATGGGCAATTACTTTATACTCCTTGTCTGTTGACATCCTATTAAGCCTACATTTTCTGTCCCTAACAAAGAGATGAGATATAATTGTTAGGAACTACAAGGAATACATAAGAACTATCAGAATACATTTAAGCACAATGAATATGGATCTGTTAGTGAGATGCACGATGTGCAGTGGCAGATTCCTCCACTCCTTTCTGCTCTGGGGAAATCTCAATTGCATATTCTTCTATTCCCTCAAACATTAACTTCTCCTCCGGTGTCAAGAATAATCTTTGTGCTGAGTGGGTGTTGATTGTTGATTCCTGAATGCTGTACTTGTGAATGTGAGCCTGAGAGGTGTGATGAGGGCTGCAGAGGAAAGTTTTGCCCCTGGAAGCTTTGAAGATAAGTGTATTGGTGGAGGCTTTTTAAACCTACAGCTGGGAAGCAGGGAAAGGAGAGCAGGGCCAGGAACTGATGGAGTCATCTCTCTTGTGAAACACAGTGGGTGGTTGTAGCAATGCTGATGTTTTCTTTAGCTTAATGACATTTCTTATGCTGCCTCTGAAGGACATGGAGCTTCCTGCAGTGCTCTACCAGCTTGGGATGTCCTGTCAGGCAACAGGCAGATGAGTTCAGCTGAGTGGGTGTTGCTGGGAGCTGTGGGTACACACCCCTGACAGCACAGAGTGAGCAAAGCTTTTACAGAGGGATTTCAACAACACAATCCAATTCTCACTCTGGAGCAGCAGTCTGTGAGATCAACTCTACTTGCACATAAACTGCTGCTGTTCTGGGACTCACCTGTCTCAGCACCAGAGTTCTCATGGGTATGGCAACAACTCCCTAACCCTTCTCATGCTGCTGCAGGGCTCAGGTCTCAGGGATATTGTTAGGTGGGAGGCCAGGAAGCAGCTCCAAGTTGCTCTACCCCTGGCTGTGGTCATCACTGTGGAAATACCCAGCCTGGAGATGGATTATACAATTATTGGCTGTGGCAAGCTGTGTGAAATTGTGTGGCACATGCACAGGCTTTTGCAGACTTTGGATCTTCACCTAAATGCTTCTCTCCCAGCCCTCGTGGTGTTCCAGCTCACTCCTGGCAGCAGCAGCAGCAGCATGGCCATCTTGTCACTGACACTTTAAAGGGTGACAAAATGCACACAAAGACCTTCTTCCCCTGCCTGGCTTTGTGCTCTGGCATTATCCTCTGTGGTCACACACCCATGAGTGCTACAGGAGAAGCAATGCCACATCCTGACACTGTCACCTGGAATTTGAGCACACACTGGTAATTCCTACCTGGCTGTGCAACAGGATCAATTCACAGCTCAGGAATCATCTTACAGAGAGGAGCTCTGAGGACCAGGGATGGAGGAGTCACCCTGAAAGAGATATTACTCAGGTGCTCCATCCACAGGGTCAGAGGAGTGGGATAGAATTTGGTCTGTGACAATTTCCATGGCAGCAGAGTCCGTGTCAGGACTATGTGAGATCTGAGGAAGGTGGTGAAATCAGCAGGTAAGACAAAACCACTTAACCTGCAGGTCTGAAAGATCATTTAAAAGACTCTGAGAAAACTTTTTTTCCCACAATTATTGACAGTTTTGGGGTTTAGGGACGCTTATCCCCAGCTTCTTTTTAAACATCCACATGTGGATGGATTTTCATGAGAGTTGACTTGTTGCTTCTGGTGATCTCCAGAAAACTCTCAAGCTTATCACAAAGTCAGGTGATTTATCACATAGTCAGGGTTAAACTGATAACAGGCTTGGGGCAAAGAAGGAATCTGTACATAAATCAGGCAGATTTGTGCTATTAGTTTAGGGCTACAACTTTTAACTTTTACCCTCAGAGTGGGGTAAAATATCCCCCTCAATGTCACCCAAGTCCTCACTGCCACACAATAAAGGTGTTACACACACTGAAGGTGCAAATTTAACACCCTGGGGGTGTTAAAATCACTATGAATGTCAGAAAGGCAGGCAGGGACACGTCACTGGCATGTGGGGACTGGCACATGAGCTGTGCTGGGAGCCCCTCTGAGCCTGAATCTGTCACCACACTCTTTGTGATCCCAGTGGTGGGCTTTGCTGAGGTGGGGATCCCTTTCCATGCTTTTCCCCCCATGTTTCTGTGCACTTCTCTATAGAATAAGAGTGCAAACATCTGTGCTTCTGCCTACTGTTGGCTCTTGTCTCTTCTTCCCAAAGGTTTAAGTGTTACTTTTTTTCATGTTCTACCTAAATCACCCATTCCACAGCCATCTGTCACAGGTTTCATTTCTAAGTCAATTACCTGGGCTTTCTGAAATCAAATACCTGTGTACCTTCTGTTTTCAGAGTAAATATGGATTTAATTATATTTTATTATTGTCTGATAGCACCAGGGACATGATGTTTGGAGGCAGCCTGAATTTTGATTCAAAATGTCAGTTCTTTGTCTGAATAGCTCCATCAACTGGAGAAAGCAAAAGGAGAAAAATGGGGAGATAAGCTAACTAAGGAAAAAAAGAGATATTCCTTCCCTTGACCTAGAAGCCTGTCAGGACCTTTTTACAATGCATTGTATTATGTAGTGGTTTTCACTATTATGCATATATTTAGCAACAGCCACTCACCAACCTGCAAAGGGAATAGGGTGGTGAAAGATGAAATTCAAGCGAGGAAAGAAACACCAGGGATGTTTTGTTTCTGCTTTTATATTTCAAAGATTGCACTGGAATATACATGAGAATTTTTCTCTATTGTAACGTGGGACTCCATAGCTTTTAATACCTTTGGCATCTCTCCATTAATTTACTTCCTGTGACATTTCTGAACAAAAACCCATTTCAAACTGCTGTCGAGACCAATCCCAAAGCAGCACTAATTAAAAGCAAAAGTAAAAAGATGCACCACAGTGCAATGAGGAAGGCAGGCACCCACTGGAGAACATACACCTAAACACAGTCTCCAGTCTCCTCCAGCTGGAGAATGATCAGGAAAGGCTTTGCCCAGAAGCTGGATTTGATCATCTTTTAGGCAGGTTATTTTTGCTGGGTTCCTACTTTGCAGTATTCTGTTTTACAAAGAACTTCTTGACATCTTGAGTTCTTGGTACCTGCTGGTGTTTAGATTCTCTAATTTAAAGACCTGCTGGGGAAAAGCACCTATAACTGTCCATGTGTTGTCCTTTTGCTTCAGCTCCCATCTGGTCAAAGGTAGTTCATTCTGAATATCGAAGTTTTGGTAGCAGAGAATTATTCACTGGATTAATCTGAACCTCCAGGGAGTGTTTGACCTTCAGTCATCATCCTTCACCACCAGCCCTGATCTGGCAGAGTCCTTCTGCAATTGCAGCATGAATTCCTGTGCAAGAGGATTGGAAATACAGTTTTTGGACACAGAGGAGCTGATATTTCTGTGGCCTAAAACCAAACACAGGAGTCAGCCTTCAATCAGCCAGACTCTGAGAGGAGCTGAAGTAGAGCCACATGAAAAGTTGGCATTCCTGGTGTTTCCTCACTGCATTCAGTGCTGCACACTTCACAGCAGATGAACATTCCTGTGAAAACATCAATAAATAGAATAAACCAAGGTCTTATCAGGTGCCTACGACAGACCCTCTCCGTGTTCTTGTATTGTCCAAACCCTGAGCAGAGAGGAAAATCCTCCAGGTGAGCCTCACACACCTCCCAAGTTCTACAGCTCCAACTGACGTTGTTTCTTCAAGGACATTTTTATATTAAAAGGAAAGCCCAACTCTTTTACAAGGTGTTCAGTCTCCTTTAAAAGCTTTTAGAAGCAAGACGTGTGGCTCAAGTTAATTCTGTCCTTGGCTCTGTACTAATCCCAGAAATGAGACAATTTCCTTAGTTATCTACCAGTCACTGCAAGCTCTGTTTCAGAGTGGACACTAAAGTGACTGAGAAGTCCAGAACACTTGGTAGATGGAGCATTCAGAGCCCAACATTTCCACAGGGGGAAAGAAAAAGAAAAATCCAACTATATTTTTCTTTGTCAAAGTGATTATTGATTGGCTTAAGGCAAAGCTGGGGACTAACCATATGGGGATGTCTGTTATACGATTGGATTAGTGCTTGGACCTAACCCCACTCCAGCTCTATCTCCAGGATCAATAGAAGATGCTAAAGAATGATTAGCCTTGCAGCTGTGTTGTGTGTTGTGATTCTTCAGCCATAGAGGGGGGAAAAAAAGATAAACTGATCAGGGGATTTAGAAAAAATTAACATTGTGTCTATAAAATACCATTTTATTACTTCCCATACTGGGAATGTTCAGCAGTAATCAGCTGCACAGAAATAACAAACATAGGTTCTTATTTAGTTCAACTTGCTCTTCCAGCCTAGCAGATGCAAAATCTTAAATGTTTTGGCTGTAGCTTTGCTTGTAAAAATTATCAGAGAATTAGATGAGAGTAAGTTATTTCTGAAAGGATGGAAATGCACTGATTTCACTTAAAGACACAAAATTAATGAGAATATTATAAAGCTTTCTCTATATTTTTTCGTAAATATACTACCTTCCCTTTATTCTGCTTTTAGAATATAACACAGGGCTTTTCTGCTTTGAGATGTATGTGGAGAAATAGGGTTTAGTACAAAAGGACCCCCTACCTTCTAATACTAGAGATGGCTTGGGTTACTAATCCCTATTTCAAGGAGCAGATGCTGATTGTCCTATTAATCAAAGCAAATCATTAGGCATTAATTACACTTAGTAACAGAATAATTGCTTGGTTTACCTAAACTGTGCTAGGAATGGTTTTTTTTCTTTCTGAGCAGGATAAGCTTATTTAAATGATGTCACAGGCACACACACAAAGCACAATGAAAGTAGAGCAGAATCTGGTTTGTTTTGCACATGCATGAGGTGAGCTGGTCTTGGAAACAACACCTGTGGGGGTGAGAAAAGACCAGTTCAGAGACGTTCTGGCACAGGGGATGATTGTTGAGATAAAAGAGGAAATAGTCAATAAACCTTGTATCTTGATTGGTACAGTCAATACAGTAAATCTTGTATCGTGGAAATGCTGGGAATTGGGGGTTTTTCTGCCTCCCTAGCTGAGGTTTGGATGCTGGGTGATCCAGTCTTTCCATTTCAGCATGGGAAGGTGAGTGGCTCAAATACATCCCCAGTATTAGCAAAATACCTTCCCTGATCAAATAAAGGAAATAAAGACACAGGGCTATGGTCTAACAGTGATTATCATCTTTAGTGTGTTCTATTGATCAGAGTCTGTTTGCTGGGGAGAGAGAAGCCCCTTTCTCTCCGTCTGGTGCTGTAATAAAAAGCTGATGTGACCAGACTCGTGCCCACAGCACCCACAACAGCTCCAAGTGCTCAGAAAGGGAAGAGCTCCAGCATGAAAACACACCTTGGATTAAACATCCAAGTGAACAGTGTTGCCTTTTCCTGACAACAGCTTTAGAAAGACCTTAGTAAGAAGGACTGTGCTCCTGGTGAATAAAAATAAAACTCAAAATATTTTTCTCAAGCAAAACTTAGAACTGCTTGCACCAGATTTTCACCTGAAACTCCTGGAGCTAAAAGCTCAATCCAGCTTCACAGCATTTATTCCCAATAAATGTTCTATAATGGTGACATTTCAGTAGCATGTGGGTCTGTTTTCAGTGGGAATCCTGCGGTGAATCATATTTGTACATTATTAAGATCATAATTCAGTTTTATCAGAATCATGACTTCATGCTCAGAGGATAAGCCTTTATGTAAGAGACACTCAGCTTACTTCCAGGAAAATATTAATTGTACCCTGTTCAATATGCAGCTCAAACAACCAAAATATGCACCATCACATCTGAAATTAAATCAAATTAACCAACTTAGCTTTTTCTCCCACTTGTTCAGTCTAATAAAAATATTGGAACAGCCTGCCCAGGAAAGTAATGGAATCACCATCCTTGGAAGTCTTAAAAAAATGTGTAGACCTTGTAGCACATAAAACTAAAAAATATGGTGACAAGGCCATTATCAACATATTAATTTTTATGCAATTGAAAACAAGAGATACTGGGAGACTGTCCAGAGACAGGCCCAGCTCTCCAGGGGTTACATAAAACAAATAGATTTAGAGATTTGCCATTGACATAAATAAAATCAGGCTGGCCCCAGAAATGGTGACATGGTGTTTATAGCTGTTCTAATTAGAAGTTTATTTAATGGTACTAGCACAACCAGGATGTCAATGCCCCATCCCTTGAAGTGTTCCAGGCCAAGCTGGATGGGGCTTTCAACAACCTGGTCTAGTGAAACGTGCCCCTGCCTGGGCCAGGGGTGTTAGAATTGTCTTTAGGTCATCTATAAGATCCCTTCCAACCCAAGCCATTCCAGTTTATTTGGATTCTGCACTGATTCCACACCTTTCTACACCCACATGTGCTTTGGGAAGCAGGAGGCTGACAGCTGCAGTGGGTGTGGAACTGGGATTGTGCAGCTTCCACATGCACACACCTCTGCTTTCACTTATTCAGTTCATGAGAACAAAGTTCTTGTGATCATAAAGACACAAACAGCCAGATCTGGCAGACACGGGAGCGTGTGAGTGGTGCTTATACCAGGCTGTAAGCACCAGCAAGAGGAACAAAGCTGAAAAGCAACATGTGCTTTGTCCTTGCTCTGCTTTCCCTGGCTCTAAAATGCAACCACTCAGTTAACTCTTGACTTATTAAAAAAACTCTTCATGCAAAACAAATTTATCCCATGATAAATATTGCCACTTATGGACAACTGTCTCAACAAAATCATTTGTTGAAGTTCAGCAGGTAGCTCTGGCTGTCACAAGGAGATGGAGAAAGAAGTGAGCTGCGAGTTCAGGGGTTTGGCTCCATCCATTACAAGATTCCCACCCCAGTGACAGGAGCATCCTCCATCTGTAATGCTCTAGGTGTCCTTGCATTCCCAAGAGCATATCCAAGAAGCTGGCCAGCCACAGGCCCTGTTCTGCAGCTCAGCTGCAGCCATTCAGTTCTGTGGAGCCTGCAGGGCTGGACCAGTGCCTGGATTAAGTGCAGCCCACTTCACAAACAAAGAGTGGCCGCTTTGGCCTGCCCAGGTCAGCTCTGCAGAACAACGGGGCACGTTGTCAGCAGGCACCAAATGAAAAGATATTTTATGTCTTGGTCAGGCCAGGCCAGTGTGGCAGTGCTGAGTGCCAGGGCTGGCACTTTGCACAATGGGGGAGTTACATAAGTGGGAGCACACAGACACTCAGGCACTTCTGCACCAGGGTTTCCACATTTCTCTGCTGTTGTCCACCTCAGCAATGGTTTTACTTGCTGTGTCTTTACTTCAGCCTCTCCTCAGATCACTGCCCATCTAAGTTGATGTAATCAGCCGTTGAGGTCCTCACAATAAGCTGCAAAAGCAGTAGGAAAGCAGAAGTCCCTGCCTAGCAGGATTTGGCCATGTCCTCACAGTGGAGCCCAGCACACAGCAGGGAGGAGACACTGAGGAGATAAAGCATTTGGGTCAAAGAACAGTGACTCAGCTGGAATTAACAGGACCCATTTGGGGATCTATTTTCCCACCCAGTGTTCCTTCTTCACGCTTCATGATCCTGTTCTTTTTGTCATATCCTGCTTTCTTGCTTATTTTGTATTTTCCTGCTTGTCCTCCCCTGCTTGAACCTCTGTCTCAATGCCCCTGCCTTCACTTCGTGTCTGTCATTCTGCTCCAGATCTTACAACACATGCAGGAGCTAAGATTGCCTCTAGCCAAGTGATACTCCCAGCACCTTGACAGCTCACCAGCAGTGAGACTGGAGGTGGCATCAGTAAGTTTAGTGACACACATCTACTTCCCCAAAATTTGGTTTTTTTCTCCCAGATGATGGAAAAAAAAAAGGAAACTGGTGTCTAAAGCAGTGGCCCAAGGCTGCCTTCCTGCAGGTCCACTCTGGCTTCAGTCCCACTGTTTTGGGAGAGCAGGTGACAGCAGCATACGACCCCGTGTTTTTCACAGTATCCTGTGCACATCTGTGACACTGCGTACAATGAAATACAAACAGAATTACCAGGGATTAAGGTTTTGTTTCTGCTCCTACTAATAAATGCCAAAATCCCTATTGACTTTGCTGAAATAAAATCAGGCCTTAAGTGACCCAGCAGTGACATTTGCAGGGATCTTCCCAAACGCTGAGGCACCTTTGGTACGATGCGCTCGCCATATGGGTGGCCTCCTTTCTGCCTCCCTCAGCAGCTGCCAGGAGCTGCAGTGCTGACTGGAGTAATGACAATAAAAATGGCCCCAACAGAGCCAGGATTTATGATAGGAAAAACAAGGCTGGTTTCCCAGCCATCTTGGAGCTGCCTGGAGTCCTTCATGCTGACTGACCCTGCCCTGCACTGGAGTTGTTGCTGCAGCTCCTGATGAAAGGAGACACGCCAAGGGCTGGGGATGTGCAACTGTGCCACAGATCCACCTTCTTCTGCTTGAATCCACCTCTGAAAGCACTGAAACATGCAGACATTGATCAATCCTGCCTAAAGTCTTACAACAATCTTGGGGTAAGCAGGAGTAAATGTGTTACATCTCAGACACTAATCGTCAGTCTGTCTCCTTTTCCCCCTACAACTTTTTCCTTCTTGCCATTTGCCTCTCTTTCCCTCATCAGATTTGTTCTTTCAGCATCTTCCTAGACTGACAAGAACTTGAAAGGACATTCAACACTTTGAAAGCTGCTGTTTTTCAGATTTTATAAATTTCTCCCAGCTTAAGTTCCTGATGACAACTCTGCTCAGAGCACAGCTTGTCAGGAACATTGATCTAGTGGAAATGGCCTGGTTTGAATTTGGTGCACAGGGCCTTCCTGAGATATCCTAACAAAATCTGGCCAATGAGAGGATTTCTATTTTATTTCCAACTAGCACGATTTCCAAAGGCTTAGAATTTAGTTTAAGACTTTCTCCCTTCTGCAAATGCTATGTAATTAGTGGGAATTGCTTATTCTTTACTGTTTTAGTTGATACTTTCTTTTTAATGTATTCTATATAAGTCAGACTGACTGGTACTGCAAGGCACTGATCACATTTGATTTCCAGTCAAGTTGCTTAGAACTTTTGGGAAGCACTCAGCATTTTATCATCCAGCCCTTCATCATCTGCCAGTCTTTTTAAACTCTAAAATGTTTAAGGCCTGGACTCTTTCATTGTGTGTAACACAATGAGGCCTTAAACGAAGCTGTGCCCTGTGGGCACTGTAATATAAATGATAATTGCTGCATGGCTCTCCCAGTTATAACTGCACAGTAATTCAGACATATCCTTGCTTTCACTGATGGGCAATGGGAAGGATTGCTCATAAAACAATCTGTCAAGTCATAGCAGCAGTGATGTTTTCCCAACTAGGAGTATGTGTACAAAATTTACCCAGTTCTTACTTACAGTGATTAAAAAAGTCAGTGGATTATTTTATTTAGGAGCAGCTGATTGCATAAGATGAAGTTTTATTTAGTTTTTTATTTTTAGTTTATTTACTACATGATTCCTGAAATTTCAGCTGCATTTATCGACATAATTCAGCAGTGACTATTGTTTTCTCTTGCCCAAACCTAGTCACACTGATTGTACTTCATAGCTCCACAGGTTTGCATTCCAAATACAGCACAAGGCAGTTGTGTACCTTGATACTTATTTATCATTTTGTCATGTGAGTGAACAGCTAATTTTGACTGCAATATTTTAAATTTTCTGTTCTGTCTCCCTGGCTTTTTTCAGTATAGAATCATAGAATAATTGAATGGTTTGGCTTGGAATGAATCTTAAAGATCAGTCAGTTCCAACCCCCTGCCATGGGCAGGCACACCTTCCTCTAGACCAGGTAAGCCCCATCCAACCTGACCTCGAACAGCTCCAGGGATTGAGTCCACAGCTCCTTCAGACAACCTGTTCCAGTGCCTCACTAGCCTTAGGGCAAAGAACTCCTACCTAATATCTGATCTAAATCTACCCTCCTCCAGCTTAAGGCCACTCCTCCTTGTCCCATCACTAGGTGCCCTTGCAGTATGGTGGTACATCGATTAAACTGTATTCATATTACAACCCTCAATAACAGAACTATCTATATAAGGACCAGTGCTTCAGCTGGGGATATTTCATGCATAATTAAATGTTACCTGTGTGGATCATTAGGTTATAAATCTACATTGGTGACAGAGTCACTATATTGTGACACGTGGCAAAAGCAGATAATAGAAGCCCACACCTGTTTTAATAACAGCTTCCACTCAGGAACTTGTAGAGATCTAAATATTTCCTTAACACTGCAAGCCTTCAAGAGATATGCTCAGTGTAGAACTTTTGTCTTCCCTGCCTAAAATACTAAAGCAATAAAACCCAAAACAAACTAAAAACCACCCATCAAACCCAAACAATATCTTACCTGAAGTCATTCTGCACAACTTAAATTCTACCAAAAATTTTACCAAGTCTGGATATAAGTAGATGGCAAATAATCCCATGGAATTAGCCTTATAAAAGTGGAGAGATGCATTTGCTGCTCCTAACATCATTTTGTAATTTACAAAGACAATATGTAAGCACTGACAGTCAACTGTCAGCCTTGATCTGATGATGATACCAGATAACTTCACTGTTTCTGAGGCTCTGGAAGAAATCACTACCCCAGCAGCACTCCCTTGTCAAAAGCATCACTGTAACTGGCAGAGTAATCCACAAAAGACAGAAAACAGAAATTTGAATCATTATTTCACTCGATGCCAATACTTCCAAATGATAAAAGCACTCTGCCCAGCCTTTGACAATCTACTTTATTCCAGTAATGTCAGCTCAGATAAAACTCAACAGAGGAATCTGAAACATATACAGCAGCCACTGGAGCATCCTTCTTTTTTTTTTTTTCCCTTTTTGTGTTGTAAAGTGTTCTCTGATAAAATATTGACACTGCAATATGTGAGCTAGCTGTGATAAACATGCAGGGCAGTGTATGCTGCTGCCAGCCCTACACTGCTGGAAACAAGGCATTCACACACCAAAAAAAGACTTGTGCCTCAGCACTCTGACCCTCTGCCTCTGCTCTGGATCACAGGGACTCCCAAGGCAATGCCAAGGAAATTCTGGCAACACGGGAATTTTTCTGCTTTAGAACAATCTGACCCCAAACTCTGTTCATTGTTATATTAATGAGGATTCTGGATGCTCAATGACTGTGATAACGTGGCAAAACTCACCTAAGGACCAGATATATTTCCAATGCAACACAACACAAATAATCCAAGTATCATATTGATAAATAACAAGATTATCTCAGCACTATTTAAAAGAAAGATCTGGAGAATTCATATCTTCTGACCATCCAAGTATTTGCTCTTTTAACAATTCTTCAAAACCTTGTCACTGCAATTGGTAATCTTGACATAACTCTGTCTACAAGTGATAGAGCAGAAAAATCTACCCAAACATTGATCCCCCTGTTTGTGTGATCAGAATGTTTCTCCTGTGCTAGAAATTTATTAAAGATCTATTTTTTTTGGAAAGCTGTGAAGAGCACAATCCAAGATGAAGTGGAGGTTTCCATGAAGTCATGATCCACTTCACTGAACCAGCTTCTTTTAAGTGCTCTGGCTGGATGGCCAACCTGGCTTCAAAAGCATCCCTGAAGTTCAGTGGTGATTTCCATGTAATCTGTGATTTATATGTATTTTTTTAATCAGAACTCTACTGCTCTTAGGTGTCTGATGATGAGTCACAAGTATTAGGTCAAGATGAAAAATTTTAAAAAGTCAAAGAAGCCATGGCTCTGCATTACTCTCCTTCAACAAAATAGCAGCAGTGGCAGCTCTGGGTCTGCACTGAGGTGGTCAGGCCTTGGTTTAACATCTCCTCACTAAAGATCATACTGGTAACAACTTGCATGTTTTTCAAGAGCCTTTTTCAACTGTGAGGGAGAAAGACAAATAAGCAGCTGCCGATGGTAGATCTTTCAGTGTTTGTAGAATGAAATACACAAGTGGTAGTGTTCATTCCCAAGGAAAAAAAATCACCTTGAAGAATGTATTGTGCCCAGGGATTTTTTTAAGCCCATGTGGCACGATTTGAAATTGTATTGTACAGCTTGGGTAATGACTAGAGTGCTCCAGAGGCTTGGCATCTCCCTGGAATGCAATGGAAACAGCCCTTCCAGGGGTTTTGTAATTGCTAAGAAACATTTTTAATCACTTTTTACTCACAACTTCTGAACAGGAGCCCTTTGCAGCCGTGGCAGTGAGCAACATCACTGATCACAGCATCAGGAATTTTGTGGAAACAGTTAAAACTTGCCACACATGTGCCTCAAGAAAAAGAAAAGAGCAGCAAGAGACCACACTTAGCTCAAGGCAGTCCTGCTCTGGCAGAAAGGAGCAGATAAGAGCTGCAAGCTCAAAACTGAGTTTCAGTACAGACTGTCAGCTTCCAAGCTTCCCACCAGTCAGAACAGCTGGTTCCCCACTAGCAAGAAGTTTTTGTAACTTGATCCTCTGCTTCTTTTTCCTTCCCCAAGCCAAGACTCAAAGGACTATGGATCAAGCCCTGTGCTGTATGAAATAATTTTGTGGATGGTTTGTGGACTGTGGTATGATACAGAAAATCAAGTTCATGTTATGAAAACTTTTGACATTATTTCTCCTATGGAGCCATAACAGTCAAAATATGTTCATTTTGTGTATGTCTAAACATTCTATTAGCATTGTAATGTCCATCTTTTGATATTTCTTTCATACCCTTGCTTAATTTGAATGAAACCAAGTAGAAGCTACCTATTATTGCTGAATTCAAATGATTCCTGAGGAGAAAAAATCTGGGATGTAGCAACGTGGGGGGAAAGATTTACCTTTCCAAAGGTAACTTGTTGCAAGTGCTAAAAAGAGCATCATCTTCACATCAAATCAAGCAAGGTAGAGGATCCAAGAAACAACGTGCCAAGAGGCAATTT
>JANPWX010000667.1:3580177-3608633 GCA_024734555.1 Trochalopteron elliotii
GCAACATTGTTCCACTTCAGATATTAAGAAATACCTACAAAACTTTACATTAAATGGACAAAAATGTTTATTTCAAGTATTTTACAAACCAGCTGTTATACACAGAATACTCAAGAACACTGTCTTTAATTCAAATTCAGCTTTAACTGCTACAACAGTCATTCTTACTAACACAAGTAATTTAGTTTAAAACAGAAGCTGAAAGTTCTCATCTATGTTTAAATGTTCTCACAGACATTGAATTAACACTCTATCCCTAAAATGATATTTGTTTGTGGGTGCCAATTTAGCGAGAGCATATAGTAATATTTTATGAACAAACACATTTGAAAGATAAATAAGAAAATCTCAAAACGTGTGGTTGATGAACACACGTTGCAGCAATTGCAGTAATGTATTCTTACAATATAAGGAGAAGAAATGCTTTGTACTTTAACTCAAAAAACTGGAAACATTTGTCAAGGCTAAGTAGGAAAACAATTTAAAAGGAAGTCAAAGGTATTCAAAAGAGTGTAAATCACTTTGTATTTTGTATGGCAGAATGAAAACCTTCCGTAGAAGGAAACTGTGATGATCTCTGATCCTGTCCAAATACAAATGAAAAACCAACGTCATCTTTTGCATCTCCAAACACATGAGAGTTTGATTCCGAGTGGAAGGGAAAGACAAAAGCATCTTCATTATCTGACTTCTCAAAGAAGCTTCCTACATGGAATACATATAATATTTGTTATTAGATGAAATCTGAGAGAATACTGCAGTCAGCACATGCTTCTTTATTAATATATTGTGCCAAATATCCCACTGAGCATCACCCCCCAGTTGTGTGTTTATTGCTGCACCAGAGATGGTATTTCCAGGGGGTTGCTATTAGAATTGACACTGAAGGAAGTGTGGAGCACTTGAATGGTTTGGAACAACAAAACACTTCTGCATGACACATTTTGCACCAGAGATCTGTAAACAAAACCTTCAAAAGTGTTTATTTAGAGAAAAATGTGATCAATCATTGAAATACTTGAACTTTTTCTTCTTGTTTGCAAGTCTTCTCATTTTGCTTCAAACACACCTAACACTATCCCTGTTTCTTTCTTTCTCATATCTCTTCTTTTCCATGATATATCAGGAGTTTGGAGCCCAACATGCAAGGGAGGATTTAAGCTAAAGATTTAGTTAAAACACAGATGAGCACAATAAACCACTGAGCTACATTATCACAACTGAACATCCTTTCAGACAGCCAAAGGAGCTCTGTTAGGCTGGATCATGAGCCTGTCAGTCATAGGAACAGAAGGAGAAGAGAGCTGATATGCACAAATACATCTGAGTTTCAGACTTACCAATATCTTTGTGTAGGGACAGAGAGTTCAGGTGTCCTGCAGAGTAATTGTCCTCTGTCTGAAGTATAAACAAATTTTTAATTTAACAAATGAGAAAGGCAAAAAGTAAACTTTATTGCTGATATGTAATATGTTCATTTGGTTTTAGTGAGAAAAACCACTGTCTCAGTGAACGTTAGCAGCCTTTACAAAATCTGGATTTAAAGGTATTTATCAGTCTCTAAAGTTGCAAGGGTAAGTTCTTAGATCAGATGTGTTTTATGATATTTGAATGCAGCTGCAAATACCCTTCCTCCATTCTAGGAAAAAAAACAGACTGATAACAGTCCAAAAGCTGACCTGACTTACTGCTGGTTTTTGAACCAAAAAGACTCAAAATTTTCAAATCTGTGACATTTTATAAAATCTCCAAGCAACAACACAAATACTTCCTACTGAGTAGGGCCTCATATTGCCAGAAAGAGTAGTAGGATAATCACTTGTCACTCTCAAAACACATTCTTAGACTAGATTTAAAATAGATATTGATGTCCTTCAAAACTCATTTAACTTTAAAGAATCCCAGATCTGCTACAGCCTGATAAATTCTTGGTTTCTGCTGCTGAGCAGGCAGAATAATGAATAATAAATAATGTGGGTTCTGACAGCACTGTGGGTGACTCAAAACCCACCTAATTCCTAAACAATTCACAAACCACACAGCAGTGTGTTCTCTCCTACACACAGTTCATGTTATGAGGTACCAAACCCACAATGAAATGGTGCTTTCCTCATCCCTGCTTCAGCTCCCAGCCACCTGCAACTGCAGCTACCTGGGCTCCAATCCCTTATTTGCATCATGGGGCTTGGAGCTACACTGCCAAGTGATACCTAAGCCCTGTCTGAGGCACACACCTATCCTGGATCCCCAATTACCAACCTAATAGCCCAGGACAGGAAAAATTACTCTAGAGCACTGGAAAGACCTCCAAAGAAAATGGAAGACCTGGATTCCATTCCCTGTTCCATTTAGTTGCCTACCAGCTCCTCCATTTGAGTATAGCTAATCCATATTTGTTGTGCAGTAACCCCAACTGACTGTCCTTTCTTCCCTTCTCACTGTTCTTCATTTCATCAAGACAAAACCACACAGGAGAAGCCTGTGAGTTGTGAAGTCTGCTAGACAACTTGAATTTTGCACAGCAATACTGAATCAAAAGCCTTTTTGTGAATTGAGTCACTGTATATTTCCACATGATCCACATGAGAGATTCATACCTGGTTAGAAGATATCATAGGGGGATTGCCAGGAAAGGAATTAAACATTTTCAAAGAAGATCAAACTTAAAAGTAATCATGATATTAAAAAAATGTTTGCTACAAAGATAACCAGTCTGAAAAATCTCTTTCAGTGTCAATGCTGTTTTGTTCACATATGTTGCTTTGTGGAAATTTAATGTTCACAATTAATCTTTTTTTTTTTTTACCTCATCAGATGAATTTTGTGCTCCAAACAGAGAAGAATCAAATAAATTAAAGCCAGGTGACTTCTGGGAGAAGTTCATGACAGAGAAGAAAGCAGGAGATTTTGATGTTCCCTCTTCACAACCTAAATTTTGAATGCTGTAAATACAGAAAGGCAGCAACTATATTAATAGTTTTTTAAGTGATGTAGATGGCTTTTTTCCTCCAATTTCTTCCTTTCTCTCTTTTTTTCACTTTTTTACATCCCCATAGCTTTCATCAGTAACTGCTTTTTGCATCACAGAACAGATAACACAATTCTTTAAAGGGAGGTGGTGTTCTTACCAATTCTCTGCCCACTTAACAAAAAAACCCAAAAAGCCTGTTAAAAGATAGAAACCAGAGTAATAAATAGTACTGCAGGAAAAGACAGTGTGTCTCATCTATTTCTAAGCAAAGCACTGATCCTTCAAAATAGCTTCAATTGGAAATAATATTGTAAGAAGAAAACTTAATAAATATCAAGCATAACTCAGGAAAAAAATCTGAACATTTTCAGAAGAGCTTCCTAGAAAATTCTTTCTCTAGTATCTTTCAAAAAGAGCAGAAATGCTTATACAATAAATGTGAGTACAATTTTTGCTCAGAATCAAAGTAAAAGTTGAAATCATACAAGTCAAATGGAGGTGTTTTTGAGAAGTGTGGGTTTTTCCCCTTTAAGTCAGGTGTTTTAGGTGCTCTTAAGAAAGGCTCTGCACTTTCTTCTGCTATGTCAGGATTATCTTCATTTGGCTTAAAACCTCTGTGCACATCCTATTAAAAAGAAATAAACAATGATGTTTATAACATATAAAATTTCCCAAAAATCATTAGTCCTTTCAACCATAAATATGTTCTCAGTGGAGCCAGCACTGAGCCTGTTCATTTATAGTTCTGTGCAAGAAATGAGTTTTAATTGCAAACTATTTTCAAAATGTTTCATCAGCTCACATCAATGAAAAAGTTATGCACCAGTTGATACTTTACCAATTTGGGAGACTTGTCTCTTGCTAATTGAAAGAAGTATGTCAAAATACTTTGACTATTCTAAATAAACTTCTTACTTATGACATAAGAAATGCTTTTCTTACTTGAGGTACATACAAACAGTCCATGTGCTCATCTGCTTCTTTACCAACATGTTTGGCCTCTTGGCTTGCTGCACAAAAAAGACAACACTGCCTGTATTATAACAGCATTTTAAACAGACACATAAAAATGACATTGAGGGAAAGAATCCATCAGAGAAGTTCACTAGCATGGCATTGCTATTGGTAAGGAAGTGTTCTGACTGGGGTTTTCTCAATAACCCACTTTGGGGCTCTGTCCATAACAATTACCTCTTGTTCTGTCACTTGCTGTTGTCAAAGCATTACTCAGGCTGCTGCTTGTGGTTTGGTGTTCTTCAAACCTGCCCATTGTTCCTTGAGAGTGCTGTGTTTTTCTCCTCCAGCTACTGCCCTCTGAGAGTGCTAATAGTCAATAGAAACCAGGTGGGAACAATATAAAAAAGCACAGCCATGTGACAGTGATGAAGTGTAGTTTACAGAACTGGGCAAGAGTCAGGATGAGAAATGAGAAGAAACATTATCAGACTTTCTGCTGTCAGAGTTTTTGCTTTAAGCTTCAGACTGTGCTACATCTCAGGCACTCTGGGTTAAGGTCCTATGTTTCAGTACTCTTTGTAAAAAAAAATCTAGGCTATAATTTATAACATGCATCTCAATTAGCAGTACAATTAGAAAAAGAAATATTTAAACTGAAACTCAGTTCCTTGTGATTTCAAAAACTCCAGGTCTATTTGTAACTACCCTGGTTTTGTCTGTAAGCATTCTGCATGTTTTTCTCCAATTAATTTTCATCTTAAATAATCTTGATCTGATCCTTCAAGATACCTAAATTATTGGTTTTATTATATCCCTTTTCTTTGCATTTCCTCATACCTTCTGGCTAGATGTTAAGACTGGATTGCACTTTACCCAAGTAATTTGAGACTCAAGTGTGAATTTACAAGAGATGCTGGACAGATCCTTTTATTCACAATGGTCATTGCAGACTAAATCCTACATTACTGAGCAGTTAAGTCTCTATTTAAATTAGGACTCTGCCTGTCTGCTATACTCAAATTTTGAGCTAAACAATCAAGGTGGAAAAGAAATACAAATGGTGACCCTCTTACTGCCAGAATGAAAATCTGGTCCCTAGAATTCTCTGGTGTATAATTATATGATCCAACCTTATCAAAAAAATTACAGTAGTACTTTACCCATTACTGCTTTTGCACTCTCAAACTGTTGACTGGAAGGCAACTGCTTTGGAAGATCTGACAGTCTAAAAGACAAAGTTTAATGTTTGTCTAAATGTGAATTATTTCCATGAACTCCAACCTCAAGAATGAAAGCTATTTTATTAAAGTTACCTGAATTTCACTTGGTTTTGTATGCTTACTATTGATGGAACTTGGGCAATTTGTGGCTTTTTAGTCCCTGCAGGGTCAATATCCATCTAAAAGACAGAAAAAATTCAAATGAGGCAGCAAGTGAAATTGTCACTTCAAGAATATCCCTCTGATTTCTTCTTAGACTGTAGAAACACCTTCTTTTAACCAGAACTTAAGGATCAGACAATGTAAAAACCTTTTCTTTGTTTTACCTACATTTTGACAGCATGATACTCAAAACCACTTTGGTAATTTTTTTAATAAAGTCTTAGTAATAGCACTGATAACTAGATGTGATTAATAAACTTTTCTGTAACACAAATAAGGCTATGTCATTTACAAACTTCATGCAGGTTTGCTGCTGCTGCAGCCTGGTTGCTTGTGCTTATCAGCACAAAAAAGGCTGGGGCCAGGCCTGGCTCTGTCTCTGAAGGCCAACTGAGCATCCACATCAGTCTCAGTCAGCACAGGTCTCATGTGGGGATTAAAAAACTGCAGATAACGTGGAAATACTCCCACCTCACAGATTTTCATCAAAGCAGAAACCATCACTCCTCTATGTAGCATGTATTTGTGCCCTAAGGGCAGGGTGAGGAATCTATGCCTTAGCATCATATAACACATTATTTTACAGGGAGTGTCTAGTTCTTGTTTATTTTTAAGTAACAAAATGTATCAAACTGAATTCTATTCAGGGTAGAGGACAAAAGAGCTGGTTCTGCAGAATCTGCCTGCCACTCAGCTCCTGTAGTGTACAGCACACCTTTCCTGAAGCATAGCAACCTTCTTTCTTCTAATCTTTTTGTTTTTCTTCTGACTCCGTCTTCTTTTCCTTGTTGCCATCACCCTTTCTTAAAGTTCTCTTAACCTTGACTTACTGCTTCCTACAATTGTCTAAGTGCAATTCTAGGTCCCAGACTCCCAGCCTCATCTCTAGATTACCCTGGCAACAGCCCTTCCATCATCCTCATCATGTCCAACTCCCTAAGTCAGTCACAAATCAGAATTGCTTGAATTTTCTTCTGGTCTTGTCCCACTCAGTCCTGTCACTGGCCTTCATCTTGTCTGCTGTTATGAAGGCTTTGTCTTCTCACACAGGCTTCACTCTAAACCATTTAGTGATTCACTCACCTCATTCTTCAGTTCCCTTGAAATTCTTAAGAAAATCACAACTGGTTATGCTAACTTTTTTTGCCTGATTTTCTGTTGTTCATTAAATTTTGATTTTAAATAGATCCAGTGAGATGTCCCTTAGAAAGATGATTTAGAGATAGAAACTTCCCCAAGCTCCTGCACAGCAAACACAGTTACAAATTCTACCCCTTATGGCTTTACCTCCCCTGATTTCTCCTTTTAATACTTTAACAATGTCTTGCTCTCATGAATGGTCTTGCACTCCATGAGACTATTGGTGGTTTCCACAACTTTGCAAGTTGTACCTCCACCTTTCTTCTGGATTAGTTTAATGTAATTGAATAAAAAATATTGTATCTGAATAAATTCACTCCACCATTTCAAAAATGTCATAGTAACTATATTCTTATGGGTGAGAGATAGAAAATGGAGTTGTGGGCTCCTGCAGAGCACCAAGGAGTGTTGTTCATGGCTTTATTCCTCTCAGCCCAGATTTCTGTTTCTGGCTAAACCTCAGAATGGAGCTGTTAACTGTGGGCAGTCCTGTACACTCAGTCCTTTATGAAATCCTTTATTATGGAGTAGATGGCTCATGATTCATTGGTAACAGAAGATTCTGACCCTCCTTTAGAGTTCCAAATACTTGCAACATACAGAATCTACAGTGATTATTTTAAATACTAAAAACTACAAAATGAGTTGGTAAGATGGTCCACCTCGATTTTGGCATGAGAATGCACTTTGTAAGAACACAGATATTTTCAGAATGAAAAGGCACCAAAGAAAGATTTTTGCTGTGATTACCAAGCAATTGCAGATTGCCATGATTAGCAATTTACAGTGCTAACAGGTTTTCTGTAAGACACAATACCATGAGGTATATTAGAAGTGTTTTAAATTTAAACAACCACATAAAACAGATTATATCACTTCATATTTTTACCAATGGGAGAGCAACACACCTGTGATAGATTTTCTGCAAGGCTGCAGGAACTACTGGTGACCACTGAATGTTCCACTGGTTTCTCTTTTCCTTCTCTCCCTAAATTTACAAGTATTACATAATATTATCAGTAAGATTAAGTACCCAAGCATGGCATTGTTACACAAAACTTAGGAACAAGCCTTATAAATTTTCCTTTTAATAGAGAGCAAAAAGAAACTTATCACAAAATATGAAAGTATCAAACAAATAACAGTTGTTTAATATTTACTGTACTAATGGGAATAGTGCTAAAGGTATTTTAGATTTGAAATTAAATTATTTTTGGATGTTTCTGACACCATGCTTCAGGTGTATGTCATGTTACTTTATTCATTGCACAGATAAAGGGAGAAATCAGACACACAAGATTTCCAGAATACAAAAAAGGTAAGCACCCAACTTCTATTGAAAGCCTGGCTTCAACTATAAGTAGTTGAGCAATTCACTAGATTTGCTATCAACACTTACCCATTCTTTGGAACAAAAATAACCCAAAATTCTCACTGAAGTCATTAAACACACTACACCTGTTTCTGCTCGTTGTTTTGAGAATCTAAAACTCTGCACAGACTGGACAAATTTCGGAGGAATGCATGGGACAGGCAATGTTTTATACAGCTGATGTTTCTTCTTTGGCAAAAACGGGTGTTCACGCTCTTCAAACACCCTAAACAAATTTAAATTAGAAAAAGCAAAACAAAACTAGTCATTGCAAAAGAAAAGAAACCATCAAATACAACTGCTTCAAGTAAGTTCAAGAATTCTCAAGGGCACTGGATGTTGTCAAGGAAGTTCTACCACTTTCAGCACCAATAGTTGATAAAAAAGGGGTTTTTTAAAATAATATCAGAGAGAGAATATCTCTGATAAAGAAGCCATAAAGGACTAATAAGCCAATCATAAGAACATTGATGGCTTAAATTTTGTCAGTGTCAAAGAAAAGTATTAGTATTGTGGATTTTTACACTTTGATTAAAGTGCCTCATTATTGTAGTTCTGAAATCACATTTTCACATTTAAAACCACTTTTTCTCTCTCTCTCCCTCTGAGATTGTCTGGAATACTCACACTACACATACACAAAAGAGAAAACTGCAGCAAGTGGTTTTACTTGTGGGGTAATTATCTGTGTAGGGTAAATAGCCCTTTACAGTGCAGAAAGACAAAGTTTAGCAGAACAATGAAGAGTAAAGTGGCTGTTTGGCATAGGAACATTTACTATTTTTTAGAATAATGAATTCTATTTTATTTTCTCCCTGGCATTTCTGCTTAGTGCTTCTGTGCTTCTAGCTACAACATCTGGTTTGTAGCTGACTGAACAATGCTGCTCAGAACAAATGAAGAACTGAGTCAGTCTTTTTGTTCTCCTTGAAATTCTACATAAACAAAAACAAGATAAAACATAGGATACACTTTGTGAGATAGTGTGGAGTAAAATAGTAACACTTATAAAAAAATAACACTGAGAAGCAGTGGCTAAATACAAGGACCTAACACATTAAACTCACATATATACATGTGAACTGTGCTCACATAAAACCCTGAAAGCACCTCAGCCAAGTATCTCTGATGAAAAGGATTATTTTCTCTTGCAGTTACATTTATACCTGGTGCTGTGCTGGACTGAGGCTGAACAAACTGTACAAAACATCTACCACCTAAAGAATTAAAACCCAAACGATTTAATCTTTCTGTTACATTAGTTCTAGATAAACCTCTGTCAAGAATGAATACAGAAAATAAGATGTGTGTGGCTGGTGTATCTTTAAATTCAGGTGCAGGGAACTCAAAGGGGTCATTTTACCACAATCATCATTCAAAGATCAGTTGAACAAGGCTACTGTGGCTGAGGTCATCATAAATAGGGGAGGGTTTGTGGTTAGGGATTTTTTAGTTGGTTGATTGGTTGGTAGGTTTGGGGTTTTTTTTCAGAACTTAGGATGTCAAACTCCGTTTCTAAAGTTCCTGGAGTCAGTTTCCTTGTGCTCCTGTAAAGCCTAGCAGACAACTCTGTGTTTCTAAAGATTTACTCTCCATTCAATAAAAAATCATCTAACAACACATATCTATACAGAAGAATGTCTCCAAGGCAGAGTTAGAAACCAAGCTCAGAGGTTCTTCTTTAAGTAACAAAACCTTCCAAAAGAGCCTGCAGTTGAACTCTATGCATATGCAGTACATCTGTTCCCTTCCCTCCACAAAAGCACTATTGAAATATAAACCATGCAGATCTTCTGTGTCATTAATTAATACCAGTGGAAGAAAAATCAAACTGCATCACAAAGCTCGAAACAATCCAAATTGCAGCAAGAAGAAGAAGAAGAATTTTTCTTCTTTTTCTACTTCATTGTTAGTAGACATGTGAGTAGATTAAAAACTCTTTATCTTGATCCATACTGCAGGAGTTTTTTAAAGTGCAAAGAGAAAAACAGATATTCTTAAGCCAAAATAAATTGCCATTTCCTTAGTAGTATTTTCCTCTTTGCTCCCAAGGATTACTATTAATTTCCACTACAGGAATGAAGTGTATCTCATTATACATATGCAGAATCACACCTGCTTCTGTGGTATTTACAGCTACTGAAACCATGCTCAGTATTCTCATCAGGAGCATTCTTTTGAGTTGGCTCTTCATATGTGTTTGCATTAGAAATCCAGAAACAACTTCATAAGTACTTTTCTAAGATTTATATTATCAAGTTTTTTCTTTGATCAATAAAAGTCAATCACTTCTGATGCAAGGATGCTGAAAAAAACTGCAGTAATCCACCATGGAATCTCCTTTATGTGAAGATGTAGCAAAAAGCTCTCATTTGGAAAGTCAGAGATGGAATTAGTACATGACCATTGGAAAATTGGAAAGAGAAAGAAATAAAGAATTACAGAGTCATGTGTTGCTCTGATGTTTTACATTCTTCTACTGGAGTTTTCTCAGGCTTGTAACAGAAACAAAGACTGATATTTTGTAAATATGCATTCCTTCCAGGGGGAATGACAAACTGATGGACTTCTAAGTTGACCACTGGGGTCAGAGAGGTGTTACTCTCATCCCCCACTCCCTGAACAAATTCCAAACCCTACAAAAACCCCAAATCATAATAAACTTCCTCTTTCTCTTCTCACTTCTCAGCTTGACAGGTAAGTGTAATTCTTTCATGTCCTCTAGCAACAGTCATGGAATTAAATCTCTCCCAACCATTTTATAAAAGCAGAGAGAATGAGCACCTACATATGCCATAGCACAGCTCAAGACACCAGCCTTTCTGTGTAATAAATTGAAGGTCTAATTGAGACATCTGCCTTTGAGACACCAAGACCAGGGCTTCAAAAGAGTTGAGTTCTGTTTGGTGACTGATGAGAACTTTTGCTTTGGAAATGCAACTGTGACACTTGTCAGTGTAACTGCTGAGCTGTGAATCAGAGACATGAGCTGGTAAGAGTGGAGGAATCTGTTTTACACTCCTAACCAAAAACTGGCCAGACCTAAGTGATTCAAACAACAACATTGCAGGCTTTTTAAAGGAACTGTTCCCACTGCCATCCTGCTGCCCAGAGCAGAACATAAATATCAGCACCTATAAATTGCAAGCTTGCTTCTTGTCTTGAAGCCTTCTAAAGCTTTTCATGGGTATTAATCTGTACATTGTTCTGCCCAGTGCTTTCACTGCTCTCTTTAGTTCTTTCCCTTGATGCTGCTGGTTTCATGCTGGCCTGGACCAGTCCATGGAGATTCACAGTACAATTCCTTTTTATTTCCTCTTCTTTTGTGGCAGAAGATGAAGATATCTCCTTTCTTCACAAAGATTTTTTTGCTCAGTGGTTACTCTGTGGTGGCTGCAGGACAGCTCAGAAGAAACTCCTGCCTTTGGTACCCACATTCTGCTGTTGTATTTTTGTACATTGCTTTGAGTCTGCACAAGCTTTATTTCCTATGGCTCATTTTCTCAATACACAGTTTCTGTTTGTTGGGGTTTTTTTTCCAGAATTTTCTTTTTTTTTTTTTTTACAGCTTCATAATACACCCATTTTTAAGACCAATAGTTACTTAAGCAGTCACTTCCACACTTTCTAGTGAAGACTTTATTTTTTAATAATAATACTTTTTTAAAAAAATATTTTTTAACACTAATGCCAGATAAAGATATCAAGAAACCAATTGTATGCCATTTTCTACAAGCCTTTATGTTGTGGAACATACACAACTTCAGGTGAAGGTACAAGCAGACTCCATGACAGGAAAAGAAATGTACAAATGGCAGGTCTGGCAGTGCACCCTATGGATTCCTCACCATGAGGAGCCTCACTGAGGGATTCCTACACCTCCATAGCCAGAGCATGGATCTCTGCCTCTTACAGCAGGTCTTTAACTGGTATTCTGTGTTCTGCAGACTGAACACACATGGCTTTCTTGGAAAATTCAAAGACAGTGCTTCCATTTTTTTTTTTTTTTTTACCTTGTCTTAAAACTTAGGGGGTTTCTTGCTTCCCCAAGTTTCTGTTCTTGCCAATTACAAAAATCTTACATGAGAAGGTAAAATGGGTGCAAAGGCTACACCACAAAGAAATGATCATCTGAATGATTTGTAGGTCTGTAAGAAGATATTAAGACTTAAAAGTCCCTGTGAAAAGAATCTTAGGAATTACTAAAATGACACTTCTTTTATAGATATGTTCCACTAAATGCCTACTTAAAGCCCTAAAAGGATTCTTTTTCAAGCAGGCCACAATATAAAATCACTTTGTCTAAGTCTTTCAGACATATTTTTGCTTTAAAATGGATTTTGGTCTAGAAGTGTCAGCTCAACAGAAGTTTTAACATTCACAAGGACTCCAGATAAGTGCAAGACAGTCCTCGTGGTGATTTTCAGTCATTGTAATTGAGCTCAAATTAAAGTGAGTCCCAGCTGTAAATGATTGCTGACTAATTTCCTAAGCCATTAATCCTGTCTATGAAACTTTCACTCATGCTTGTTTTTAAGAACTAAATTAAGAGTTAAATTTCTTAAGTAGTTCAGAGGTGAAGACGACTGACATGTGGAACCCTGACTCCTTTTCCAAATATATATTTAGTAGAGTTAATGTTATTTTATCTCTGACTGCACAGTCACTGTAGTTGCATTTGAAACTGCTTATACAGATCTCAGCAGTAGCTGAGGAGAAAATGCTTCTACAAAATATTTTTATAGCATGTTTCCAGACACATTGGGCTTCCAAGAATCAAAAGTTGTCACTATCTTAACCCTTAGAAATATAAAACTTGTTAAAATCCATAATTAAATCACATGACCAGAATTAGAGAAGCTTGCCAGTCCTTATTTAACAACAATTTATGTTTTGTAGCAGTCTTTGTGTAATTCTGAGGTAGTATTCTGGATAAAAGCAAGGGGGAAAGTAATTTTGAAGTGTACCTTTCTTTAAATTCTTCTGGCTTCTCATGAATTTTCTGATTTTTTCCTTCAATATTTTCAGGATTTTTTTTATCTTCTTTAGTCTCTTTGAAGGTCTTAAAGGATAAAGAACAAATGGCATAAAAATTGACAAAACTTGAACTATTTTAGCTGCAAAAGTTTTCTAAACCTGATGAATCAGTGCTCAGTAGTAGTTTTTGGAGCCAAGAGGTTCTGAAGAAATAAGGACAGCAAGGTTAGAAAGAGGCAATTTTTTTGTTGGATCAACTCTAACAACTGGAATAAACACAAAAGTTTTGGAGCATGGGGCTAAATATCAGAACCTGGAGCTCCTTACATGGTCTCCTTCATAGCTATAAACAAATTCTCCACATCCCCCTCCCTGTATGTTTACACAGCACAAACCACATTGGGAACTTCAGTCTGGAACTAAGAGTGTCCAACAGGATCACAGAATATAAACAGAAAAAAAACCACCTGTGCAAAACGTGCTGCTATCAGCACAAGGCAGTAAATGGAGCCCTTTTCCAGACAGGTAAAAGCACTCAAATGCAATGCCATAAAAAGTTACTAAACCTTTACAAAATTGGGCTACTCAGGCTTAGAAGAGAGGAGTAGCTCCAAATTCTGTACTGATAAAACCCCATTGATTTTTTTTTTTTCAGATTTTCCCTTTGGAATCAGTGCTTCTCCTAATTAACCACCCAGATTTACTGCTGGGTATTAAATACCCACACATGTATTTGGGGGGGAAAAATAGAAAGAGAGAAGGAATTTTCCATTATTCTTATTGTAAAGCATATTTAGTTAAATACAAACCCTTAAAAACCCAGTGGAAGCTGTGAAAGGTGCACACTCAAGCCCTGGGGCTCACTGAGGAGTGGCCCTGATCTATTTTGAAGTGTATTCTCCTGAGCTGACACCAAAGTCATCATCACACGGTGCCTTAGCAGAAACTGTGGCACAAACTGAGGTCAGCAGAGAGCAAGCTTTAAAAACCTTTACATTCATGGACCCCTCTTCTCTAAGAAAACAAATGTGATGCTATAAAAACATAATCATAAGGCTGGAATCATCCTGTTGGTCTGTGAGCTTGAAAATACTCTACCTTTTTGATGTTTCAGAAAATGTAACAGTGCTGTGTATGACCACATACATAACATGTATTTATATAAAATAAAATTAGGATACAGTTACCTTTTTTATGTAGTCAATTTTCATTTGTAATTCTTCTGCTTCTTTTTCTAGTTTGATGGTTTCCTGCCCAGCAGCTTCAGCAATCTGCAAGGTTTCTTGTGTTTTTTTCCTCACAGAGGCACTTCCATGTCATGGAATATATTTTACAACAATATATTTTTTTCAAGCAAGGGATGTCACCAGATCCCTGACCTCTCTATGCTGTAACAAATGCTAGAGGTGCAGGAAGCTCTGATAAATCTGTATTTCCTTGGCCAATCTTCAACTCTTAACTTCAATTAAGCTTCTCCTAAATGAAGCATTTCGATTGGTATGTTATTAAGTTACATTTTATTTTCTTTCCCCAAAATGCTCCCATAAATTTAAAAAGAATCGCTGAATTTGACCTTCAGTTTTCTCATAGAGAAATGCCAATGCTGCCAGTCTGAATATAAATATATAAATCATTACTTTATTTTCAAATAGAAAGTTGTGAAAGGTAAATATAAAACTTCTTTCCTGCCAACTGAATAAACACTAGAAATCAAGGATACATGTGTATAGCCCAAGCATTTATGGATGTAAAAGGACCAGCCTCTGCAAAAATAAAATTTGCTTTCAGATCATTAACTAACAAATCCATTTTCTTAACAAATACAAGATAAATTAATAGATCAGGAGCATTTATCTTGGCTTAGTATAAGTAACAAAAATTGCAGTATAACAGTAATGGCATTAAAAAACAGCACCAAAAAGTGATGAAAATTAAATTTAAAATTTTGAGAGGCTCGGTCTAAAGAAATCTCAGAACTTTTTTACCCCAAGAAGTTCAATGACAAATCTCTCCCCACTACATTCATGGGTTAGTATGTATAATCTAAATCCTTATTTGCTACAGATTTTTACTTTTTTCCTAAAAATGGTGAAATAGAGAGAACATATTTTATTAGCTTAATTAACTTTGGAAAATCAGAGATTTTCCATATGGCACCTTTAATGTGCAGTGCACTGCCAAAAGGCTTTATTGGGAAAGCATTGACAACAGCAGTACCCAGAGTATCCAAGCAAGCATCTTCTTTCCATTTGTAATTTTCCAGGCGTTTCCAAACTCTCTTTTGGATTTCTTCAACTTCTTCATTTTCTTTGTAATATTTCTGGGCAAGAGGAGTTTCTGTATATTTTTGGTGATGTTCCTCCAAAGTCTTTCTACACTGGGTTATGGAATCCTCATACATTTGCCTATAAAATATATGTAATTTAATTTTTTTTCCACAGGAAACCATTGTTTATAAGGAAAAAAACCCACCCTATAAATTTATGGCATCAGCCCAGTTAATTTGCTGCTATCATAGGAAGAAAAGTCAGGTTATATTTAATATGGAAATATTTGGCTTTATTTTGTTTGTTTGTTTGTTTGTTTGTTTTCCAGCTATATTCAAGGAAAGCTTTGCTGTATGTAACAAAGAATAGTGACGATGTCAAAACCAGCCAAACCTCCCTGTTCTAGAGGGAATGTGACCATACCATAACCAAAGGCAGCCTGGCAGATGACAAATGTGTTCTTCCCTGTGTAATTATCATGAAACTCACTGCAGGCCAAAGTCTCTGCTGGTGCACCTTGGCACAATTCCATCAGTTTTGGAGGAGCTGGATCAAAGTCACAGTAGAAGAGAATTTGGCCAAACCTCCCATATTCAGAGCAGCCTGGACTGAGAGCTGCCTCCAAGGAGATGCTGAGTAATCTCTGTGTGACTCAGGGAAGCCTTAAACACACACATCAGTCACACTGAAACAACAGGACTATTCATACTTAAGGTTAAGCAAACACTTAAATGTTTCAGTGGCAAAGAGCCAGAACGTTCAGCTTCTTGTGGGGCTGCCCTGTAAATTAATGTTGCATTAAATGTAACTTCACTGACATCATGTGAGCACACAGCTATGAATTACTGAAGTAGGTAACATCAATTAATGCAGGGAAAGCTTATGTGAACAATGAAGAGGGAAATTTTAAAATATTCAGTTATTAGTACACCTAAAGCTTAGCAAGAAATTCCTTTATGGGAAAAAACTATGGTGCATAAAAGCAATTAAAGTCAGAAACCCACCTCTTAAGCTGCCCCTACATTAAGGAACAGCTCTCACTGCTTGCAAAGCACACAGGACTTCTCTTGAAGGAACACATTTTATCTCAAACTGCTAATAATCATTTAATGGCAGCATGACTGAAAGGCTGCATTTGACAGGCCTGGCTGCCCACTGGCTGTGCCAGGCAATGGGAGAGAGAAAAACTTATGTCCAAATTTAACACTAGAATCTTCTGCTCTTACAAGAGGAAAACATATTCACAAGGCAAAACACAGTCAGATTCTAATTTCCAAATGAAACTACACTCCAGGCACAAGCTCCTGTTAAACTGACAAACTTTAGGGGAGAGAAGTTGTAGGTCAACACTGTGAATCAAAGCTAGGAATTGGTATTTCCCAAACTTCATATAGAAAATTACACTAATCTATTTACTTTTCTACACAGGTGGTCTCAGAAATCTAAGGGGGTTTTTTTGATTTACTTAATATTTCTGTATACTGTACAAAATTTCCCAGGTATGAAACATGAAAAATATTCAGTCCTATTTAATTAAATCGATGTTACAACAGTAACTGATCAAAAAATAAATTTGTTAATAAACTTACAATGCATTACAAATAAATTTAAATAATATAAATAAGTAAAATAATTTGTTGCAACTGGTGTATTTCAAGCTTGTGGATATAATCCTCAAGCTTTATCTTCTTTTCCCAAAATCTATTTTTCACAGATAATATTTATGGCCATATATAGTATAGTAGTCTTGAATAATCATCATTATTTTTGATATTTTCTCCAAGTAATTTACATCCTCCAGGTCATGGAGATAAAACAGACTATTTAGAATTCACCATGGTTCACATTAATTAGAAAAAAGTTTTAATCTAATTACAACAGAAAAAGGACAGCACTCACAACCCCCTGAACATTATGTGGATAGCAATTTATTACTTTTTCTTTCTTCATATCACTTATTTTCAGGATTAACTTCCAGTTCATATATGCATTCTTATATGTTCTTGAAACCAATAACAACAAAGAAACGTGGAACATTTCATAAACCTCCATTATAAATGCCTAATTAAACATGAACTGATCTGCCCATCTCTTAAAAACATCTTTCCATCTAAAGCAGCATGTCCTCAGTGCCCCCAAATGCCAGGCTAAAAAGAACATTCAGCTGATAAAGTTCTAAAGACACTTATTTTTCTCCCTGATTTAAATATTTAGAATTTGCTGACTTGAACATATCATCAAATGCTTTGGTGCAAGAGACTGTATTTGGGGCACAGTTTTGAAAAACACACGAATTAAATTTATTTTGTGATTTGTACTCATGATGCCTTGTAATTAAGCTCAGGAAAACAGATCAAACACTTTCACGTTGGAATTGAAACTAGTTATCTAAAGAAGCAATTTAAAAGTAATGCTTCTTTGGCTTGTCAGCTCAAATTAGTGAAAGCCAAAATGGCTTAATCATATACTCATAGAAAGCCAATTTAGCCTTATTTTTCACCAAATTTAGAGCTCTGAACAGGAAGAAGAAAGATAAGCTACTAAGTGAGTTAATTAAAGGCTCTCAGGCATGCTGTTTCTGCTGTCTTGGACAACTAGCAAAAAGAATGATTACAAAAGACTCAAAGGCAATGTTTTAAATCACCTAAATTTACAACTCTGAACTGGTATTGAGGTATCTGGAGGGGTCTGCTGTGACTTTTGCACCACAGGGCTGAGCAGCCTCCACCCCCTGACAGGCAGAGCAGTCCAGGGGAGCAGCCCCTCTAAAATGGAGATTTGTTCTACTTTGTTCAGTAGGACTTTGGAGGATCACCTTGGCACAGCACATTTGGCACATTTCAGTGAGAATCTTCAGGGTTTGTTCTTTATTTCATTGACTCTGGGCAGTGACATCACACAATTAATAATTTATTTTAAATGCCAAGTCTGATTAATGAAGATGAACCACTTGAGATGCCACTCACTGAACAGAATTGAATTTGCAATTAATGCTGAGACTAGAAGCTTGTCCACAACTGGTCTTAAAATGGTTTTAGACCAGGCTTTTCTGAGCCACTCATTTTTTAGGACCTAAGAGTGAATTTGCATGCTTAGTGGTTATTTTGAAGAATATGCAACAGTGTACAAAAACCTGATTTGTATATTCTGATAATCCTATGCAATTCATAGTCAAAAATAAGAAAAAGCATAAAATTATCTGAATGCTTCTAACTGTTACCTGAAAACATTAATTGTTGTTATTTATTGGGCTTTTCTTGAAACAGTAGGCAGTCATACAATGTTCTGAAAAATTGTAATAGGCATTTGGGATGCAACTGAATCTCAAGAACTCATATTGTAGCATATTTTTTTGGCAACTACAAAATACCATACGATCTCATAGTAAGGTAAACAAAAAATACTTTTAATTATTCAGTCACTTATAAGTGACTATAAACTCCTGAAAAGTTTGCAACAATTTTTTCATGCTGATCAGTTCAGTCAGTTTAGTCAGTATTACTGCTGGAAACCTCATCTCATGTGATCATAGATACCTCTCATTTTCTATAGCTTCCTCTAAAGCTTTAATTCTATTTTTCAAACATTCTCCATGTTTTTTAAGAATTGCATAGGTGGGCTTCCAGCTGTGGACAAAGCAAACAAAAAACAAAAGGCTATTAATGGTCTTTTTTAGTAAAAAACATTTAGAAAAGAAGACACCAAGTTACTTCAGCTAGTTTAGAAATTATTTATAAATATATTTTAAATTAAACATAAATGGGTTTAGTGCAGAAATCTTTTGCAGGCTGTCCTGGTTTGGGACAGATTTGAGAGGAATATATTTATTTTGTTAATATTTTAAACCTGCAAATTCAAGAAGAAAGAATATATATATTTAGAATTAAGAAATATTACAAAGCACTTTTTAAGGAATAAATGGAATGAACTTCACAAATTTTTGGAGCTAATGCTAACTAATGAGGTATTTAAATCCACATTTTAGGTCCTCAACACATCACCATCAGTAAATCGTTTAGATCTGTTGAATTTTCTTGTTGGAGACACCCACAATTTCATTCTCACCAGTATCCCCAGCACCCATCTCACACCCAAATGCAAGCAGCAGTTACAAACCCAGAATCTGCTCCACTTGCTAAGCAAGTCCTGCTCAGAAGGCATCAAAGTGACTTTCCTACAGCAGGATGCTGTAGATGGCACTGAGAGCAGAGCAGCTTCACACAATACTTATGACTATTGAAAAAGCACAATTTTCTCAACATCCAGGCACTAGAGATACCTCTGCCTTGGATATGGGAATACCAGAAAAACAGGCAGATAGACTTTCTGATTCAAGTGAAATTCAGATGTCATCTTTAGGAGAGGCATATTATAAAGTTTTTGAAAAGAAAGTAAAATGGTATAAGAAGCATGAACCATCCAGCACTCCTGGCACAAATTGTTGGACACCACTGGTGACTAAAAGTGGAACTACAGAAGGTTACTTCACTGCATCTACTGAAAATTCAGCAGAAAGCTGAATTTCAAAAGGGTTGGATTTTTTCAAAAGCAGAAACCAACATACTTATATAAAAATGTGCTTGCACACCAGACATTGTGATGTTCTTTTACTCAGCAAACTCCATTACTTTCTTTGGAGGAAAAAAAAAAACTAAGATGTAAAATTCATAGAGACTTTATTAATCAGAGTACAAGCCATGTTGTGAGTTACATTTTTTGTTCATATCTATTCTGTGGACATGGAAAAAACATGTGGGACAAGAACAGTGGTTTGTGAACACAAGCAGGTATGCAGGATTTGAGCAGCTCATTTACTTGTTTGCCAAATGCATCACTGTCTCATGGATGTCCTTGGTAGCCATCACATTTATTTGTCCTTCCTTTCATCAGCCAAGGTATAGAAAAGATGTCTATCCACACTTCTCTGAAAGCAATAAAATTATCCTGCAATTTGGCTACTGGGACAAGACAACAATTTCTTTTCCTAACTAACAACATTCTGAGTTCATGTGGCTTTTCAAAAATTATCTTCTCTTTCCATGAAATCCCACCATCCTTGCATCCAAATTTAAAAATTTTAAGAGAAACAATAAAATTGGAATAGGTTCCATCATTTCACTACTTCTTATTGCTCTGGCATCAACATTTCTAGTTTGGATCCTTCAGGAAACTAAATATTAGCAAAATGCCATCACTTGTCTAAAAATGTGTTTCATTTGGGTCATTTTCTGTCTTCAGGTCTTTTTTTACATAGATCAGTATAGATTTCTTCAGAAAGCACAGTATTATCCCAATACATCTATCCCATGTATCATATTTTCTCTAGACTTTTTGAATATAAGAGCCTTTTATTTTGTTCAAAGTCTTCAAATCTGCTTCAATATACTGATAATGTCTCGTAACCCAGACAAAACGTTGTTTCTCTGAGAGCTCTGCTGAGCTCTATCACTGGCAATTAGTCAGCTGGGAGGGTGATTGTGACTCCAAAACAGTATCTGAATTTACAAAACCAACATTAGAATCATGGCCAGTATAGATGGAGTGTCAACTAGAATAAATTTTAGAAGTTTGGGGTGATTCTACTGTGTAAGTGCTCTAATTGTCTGATCTTATAGCCAGGGCTTGTTTATTGCAGTTTCCAGACTGTCGTTAAATGACATTTCCAATAATTTAAGACACAAAGTCTCTACTCTTCTGCAAGCATTGTCCTTCTATGAATACATGTATTCATTAATGAGTCACTTCTCATTTTCAGTCTCTTTACACTAATGCCATTAATTATTCTTTGTAGGACTTGAGCCAAAACCCATTGAATTCAATGATTAAAATTTAGATCAGATCGTTAGTTCTACCCTTAATTTTTTACTCCTTCATTTGCATCACTTAACAGTTGGTCATTTGCAAACAGATTTGCAGCTTCAGAAAGATATCAAAGGAAGCAGTGTGGATAGTTTCATAAACTTATGTAACTGTTCATTTTATACTACACTGGAGGCAAGAACTTAATGTAATGGAAAAATAGAATTTTTTATCAAGGTCAGATCTTTTCCCAGCTGTTTTAATGGTAAAGCTACAAATCAGTATTAATTGGCAATTCATTCAAATAAGCCAGCCACTACACCCACTTTACTCACTAATGATTCCATTCTTTCTTTCTCTTTCTGAGAGTTCAAAATAAACCTCAAAAGAACCCCAATGCCATCTTTACTTCCCTCTTTATCCTCAGAAACACCCACACTCTCCATTCACATTGTAAAAAAAAAATTCAGATGCATTTCATAGACATTTTTGTTGAAGTACTTACCTTTAGATATAGAATTGTAAGACAACAAAACAGAATTTGCCAATAAATCCTCACTCCAGCCACTGAGGAAGTAGTCAGATTGTGGAGAAATGGAACACTGATGGATTTTATCACCTGGGACAAACTCTCTGGATTGTCAAATATAGACTTGCCTTTTCAGCTACCCTTACAAACAATTTGAGGTTTTAATTTTTAAAAATTACACGTCAGGGAGATAAAACTCCTTGTAGCTAAATTGTGTCTTGAAAAGGTTCTAATTACTAAGACCCAAAAGCGATCAGCATTTAAAACCTGAACTAATTATCTGATGCAAACATTTATGTAAGGAAAACTGTGAATGGCAGCCCATTGCATTCATCAAAAGATTGTGCCCAGAAGACAAATTTTGGAGTCTGGAGCAAAACTGATACTTGAATCTGCCAGCAGAAGCACACACACACATGTATGCAAAGGCAGCTATGGCACATCTTGTGTGAAAATATGTACAGAACAAAAAGTAACATGAAATATGTTGTGAACAAAGAATAGGAAGATGTTCCATTTTAGGAAGTCTTTTTTTTAATAGTATTCTTAATGTTGGTTAAATTTGACAAAACTCAGGTGCATCCAAGTGTAGAAAAATTATGCTTCTATTACCTTAATACATGAATACTTTAGCATGCTGCAAAGATAGTACCTGTGATCTTCTGAAAACTGGGGATTTTAATAAAAAACCAATCCAAAATTAAATGTAGTCTGCTTTTCTATAATTATTCCTCAGCAGATGGGTAGTGCTGCAATTTTTATACCTAAAGATTTGCAGTTAAAATAAACCCCCAGTAGAATACTAACATTTTCTTTAACATCACTGCTGTCAGAACACACCCACACATATTTTTCCCTTCCATCCTCACTGACCTCCTTCATGCCAGCCACAACTCAGAGTTCAGGTTCTTTTATACTCACACATCATAGCACTTCTTGCTGCTCTCCTTCTGCTTTTGCAAATCAGCAAGTTCCTCTTTGCCTTTTTTTATATTTTCCTCCAACTTAGTAATTTGATTCTTTTTTTTGGTGATTTCTGCAGTGTACACTGAAATTAAAAAACAAATTTAAAAGTAGATTCAAGTATTTTCAACAAATCCATGAAATAAAAAGTTTACATTCGGAATTATTAAAAATTCCTTCTGAAAAGCTTAACCTCCATAATGCCAGCTGAGTGGACAGCCTGCAATTAAGCAAAGTAACAACAAAGTGAGTCAAAAAATAGGGATTTTCAGCTGTGAGTAAATTAATTATCATCTAATATTGTGAGGCTGCCATGATTTGTGCTGTTTCTGACTCCCAGTCTGTACAGAACTGAGGTAACTATTAGTGGCATTCCCCAGTTCAGTGGAACACTCCAAACCACTGCTCACTCACTCTCTAGCCAGAACCAGGACCCTCTTTCAAACATTTGTATTCTTTTGCAGAAGCCCAGAAAGTCATATGTTCTGAGTGGGAAAGTTGACTGCAATAGAGGAAAAATAAAAACATCAGAAAAGGCATACAAGCAATTAGTGGAAAACAGAAAGAGAAAAATTAAAATAAAAAGGAATTTTACTCAATGTAGGAATGTGTAATGTATGATAAATTAATATAGGACACAGGTTAATTGATTAAAAAGTGCATTATAATGACAGATTCTCAAGGACTATGGTATTTGTAGAGATTCTTAAGGCAAACTCTTAATTTTGCCTCTTCTGACAGCAGACAGCTGGCAACAGTTTCTGAATGAGTGGTTAGAGGAGAATCCATGTTTTGAACATGATCAGTGTTCTTTCCACAAGTAAAAGCCCTGAGGGCTATCATGCATGCTCACCTTGCAATGCAACAAGCACAACTTGGTGAATTTTTTTCCTCTGCATTTTTTAATTCTTTTTTCCTATGCAAGATTTCAGATTTCTCAGTGCTAAATCATCCCTTGCTATCAGTGCTGCCCTGAAACACTAAATGCCAGAGTAGAAGACACAGAAGTCAATCACATCCTGCCACATCCTCATCTACTCAACTGGGAAGAGCATCTTAGTGATGCAACATGGGTCTTGAGTTGTTGGAATTACTGCTCTGGAACTTCAGTTCATCCTGAAGGTTGGCTCTGGTTTTGCTATATATTAATTTTCAACAGCATCTGCATTTATAACAGAAAATAAACCATTTCTCACAGAGAAATGTCAGTCAGTGAAAAGCAAAAATTTCTCAGTTTAATTTAATATCTTGGGTTATCCTTGGGTTATCTTAAGATGCTTAATATTTTCAATATCTAAAGTCAGTAACTTGCATGAAGCATAAATACTGGACAACTGACATGGCTTCATTTCTGTAAATAAACAGCTGAATATGGCAGAACCCTGCAGATGACTTTTTGAGACTTACCAACATTTAACATAATGCTATTAACAAAACATACACTTTAGCACTTCACATCTCATTTAGTATTTTTTACAGATAAGCACTTGTGTGAGCTGTTCAACTCACCCTGTGCTTTCACAAGGGCCTGGAGGGTGAGATCCATCTCACCCAAGGTTAGTGCAGGGACCTTCTTCAGAACAACACAGCCATGGCTGCAGCTACACCCAGCAGAGACAAGCTGACACTTTTAAAGTTTATTTAATCTAACCCACTTTAAACTGTTTCTTCAGGATAAGGTAAATCACACCCTAAAAATGCCTATTTCCCTCCACTGGTAAGAAAGGGACTGTAGCCAAATAGCCTGATGAATCTCACACCAAAAGTCTAAGGCTGAATGCTACAGCTGTTCATCTGCCAAGTAATACTCACACAGAGACAAAATTACATCAGTGTTACTATTTTTTTGCTAAGTTTTTGAAAGACTTAACCCAAACTGCTAAAAGCCTGAGTGTTAGCTGTGTGTTTACACATATTTAGGTATCTCTGAACTGAACACAAAAGCAGCTATGCCATGTTACTACACAGCCTCTGGATTTTCCCCAAGAGCATTTACCATAAGCCTGCATAAATGTTAAGAAAAGCCTCATCTCTAAGGTACAATTGTGTGACTGGAGAGTTAAACCAGAATCCAAGGTGTGCCAGGTTTAGTGTTACAGATGTTTTCATGGTTAAGATGCTTCAATTTAATTGTAATAATCTTCTTAATGAACGAGTACTTGCTTGGACATATCAGCGAAGATTATTTGAAATGTTATAATCAGAAAGAGCACAAATTAGACTAGAATTTTTCTTCTTCCTTTTTTTTTTTTTTTTTAATGGAGGTTATGTTCTTGAATATCTACCTATGAAGTACCAGAGGTGAGCACGGATGTTCTCAGACTGTTGGTGGTAGAGAAACTATTCTTCAGACATTCTTATGAGGGATTCCACATAGTAGCATGGTTAAAAAAATCAATCCAGACATAAGTCCATAGTATCGTGCTGTCTGTAAGCGCTGGGGGACAACAAATTTGATGCAGAGCAAGACTTTCTCTTTGGGTTTACTGTTTTGAATTTCAAATAAAGTAACCAGCTGCTTGATTGCAAAAAAAGAAGAACCAGGCTTGAGTACGTAGCAGCAACTGAGAGAACTTTCATTATTTGAAGAAAACAGAAAGAGAGAAGATGCAGTGAGGCAGAGGTCCAAATCTGGAAAGAACAAAAAACACGAAGAAAGAAAGGGAGGCAAGTGGCAGATGTACTGAGCAAGCACAGCTGAATCAAAGGGCTGCCAGAGACTGTGAGGAGCTGCAGAGTCAGAGCAGGAAATGGCGCAGCACGAAACTGGCTGTCCATGAGGCAGCTGAACAGCCTCAGCTAAAGTCGTGAGCACAAGCAAAGTCTGCTGGGGAGAATGAGCGAGTACTGATGGCTAAAGATGAGGCAGGGTGAGAGCAGGACACGGGACAGCTTCCATTGTTTGTCCTGCTTCCGCCCTCGAGGCACAGAACGGGAAACAAAATCAGTGTTCAGCACCCAATAAAATGATAAGTTGTCACTACTCACAGTTCTTCTGACGATCCACATGTTCCTTAGCACTGCGAGTTTTTTCTATATCAGAAGCTTAAGAAGAAAATTGACCCTTCGTTATAAACATGTATATGAGTGGAGCTGTGAAACAAACATATGCTGTGCAGCATTAATTGCAGAAACTCTGATTAATAATTATTTTAGCAAAATATCTAAATAGAAATTTTACTATTAAAGAGCTGTCAGGATCCCTCTCCACAGCCTCCCAGCTAACAAAACATTATGTAGGCAAAGAACAAAAGCTTAATATTATACATTTATTTGAAATTATTATAACTGTTTAAAGCAGAAAATATCACTGTATGCAGTGCATAAGTAATTGTTAAAAAAAAGGAATGTATAATAGAATGACCTACCAAACTTGAGCAGAATTTTGTCCAAGTTGATTGAAACCTCGTCACTCATTGTTTAAACTTCAAAAGAAAAATGCAGTTCAATGATTTACACAGTCAAAAGCCTTGTTGATGCAATAAACAAGTCAAAATGGCAAGACAATACCACACATTTTAACATTAAAGGGAGAAAAGTAGTTTTAACTGCATTTGAATTGCTACCTGGTGGAACCAAATTTCTCACTAATGGTGGTGAGGGACTTGCAAGAGTCTAAACCACGGTTAGGAAAAAAGGAGATTTATAATTTAGGTAAAGCGTTTCTCCTGGAGCTGTTCTGTTTGAGAGGTTTAATGTTCTCAGAAGGCAATGAAGAATGCAAGGAGAGATGTTTATGTGTAGCTGGTTACTAAGCCCATGGACTGCAGTGTTGCTGATGGAAAAGTTCCTTCAGCATCCTGCCCACTCCTCCTGTACAACCACCGAGTCCATTTAAATCAAAGGTGTATGAACGCTAAGCGTGATTAAAGACAGGACGCTCATCAAAGGGAAAACGGATTGGTACAAATTCCTTCTTCTGTTTGTGCTGCTACGCGCAGAAATTCAGTAATGAGTTTTTAAAGAGATGGGGGATGATGGAGATCTCTGAAAGGGGTGCAAACACCGTTCATCAGGACGCTCAGGTGCATTAACAGTGAGCGGGGTTGTCCGGGCTTTAAATGTCCCACAGCGGCTTCCCCATCGCACTGCGAGAGAAGCAAAGCCACGACCAATTGGTGATGAGGGTGAGATCCTAATCCAGGATAAAGTGGAATAGAAAACAACTGCAGAATCGAACTGAAGTGGCATTAAGGCTACATCCTGCAGCACTGAGGCTGTGGGAGCGGGAGGGGGCGGAGGCAGCGTTTAAAACGCTGGGTTGTTTGACAGAAATGAATTTGTCTCATAAGGGAGTTAGGGGAGGATCAGAACACCTAATCCAAGAGCACGGATTAGCACGGGCTGTGATAAAAAACTCCGAGAAAGAGATAATAGTTTTACCAAATGTGTTTAAAAGATTGAAATCTTTGTTCCTGGAAACACTTCAGGTAGCAAATCAAAAAATAAAAAAAACTTCTAGAATACTAAGAAACATACTAGGAAATACCACCTCAAGCCCCCGATTAAGTCGGAATATTTTTGCTTTCACACCATGTGAAAAAAAAATCCTAAGTAATTCCTTACTATAAAAAAAAAATAGTTTGGAGCATGCAATAAAAAGCTGTTCTCGAGAAACAATTTAACAGTGTTTATTACCTGGTTTTCTGAAACTTCCCATAAAAACTGAAAGATATTGGGGTAAAGAAATTTTATTTATTGTTTAATAAACTGCAACACAAAGTTCATCAATAGAGCAGACTGTATATTATTAAGATAGAGACTATTATATTATCACATAAAAAACCCAAATAATTTTACCTTTTGAATATTTTAAATATTTTTAGAAGAGTACTAATGCTTTTGTAGAGAAAACTATAGTGTTTATTTTCTTTTACTTTAGTTTTACAATAAAATTTATGAAAAGGGTAAAGTTGCAGAAAGCAGTGCTTCTGAAAGCGTGCACATGTAAAATACTCGTTATTCTGGTATTGTTAAAATGAAGTAGTGTAACTACAAATGTCAAATGCTATTCTGTGCTGTGAATTAAGAGGATACAGGTGTCACTAGCAGAAGGGGCTGAGAGATTCAATAGCATTGGTAATATATACGGTGTTTGCAGAGTTTAAAAACAGTAGATAACACCAGCCTGCAACAAACTTGACATCTGATGTCTTCCAGGATAGGACTGTAGCAAAGACTCATACTTGGACATACTGCAGAAAAGTAGCATCAAACCATGAAACTCAGGATGAGAGATTCAGAGGAAACTCTCCTATGTAGCTGATATTTTTATTAGAGATAAATATGTAACACACGCGCCTGGGTAAACCAGCTTCAGACTGCATCTCTTCTTTCTAATGGGGCTATTCAGAATGTTGCCAGGAAAAAAATAATGTTATCCATTCTGCATTTTTGCACGGCATTAATGTAATTACATGGAATTCAATCGCGGCAATAAAGTTTCATATATTAGAAGACTGTATTGGGTGCAGAACCCACAAGAAACTGCCTGGTGTGGTTTCAAGCCTTTATAGCACTAACACTGATAATGCCACTTCTCAGTACCCCATCTGGCAACAGCCAAGTTCTCCATTAAAAGGTGGAAAACACCCATAACCTGTGAGGTAAGTATCTTCCTTAAAATCCACATCTCGATTCTACCAGTTGTAGACTGTGAAACAGTATTAATTCCAGTTGGCTCTATATAAGTAATTTTCATTTTAGGGAGGCTCTTTTGAGACCAAACCTGTGCTTGTCTCGTGCTGTTAATTACTGTTTACGACTGTAATGGACTGGTTGTTTGAGCCTTCTTGAAATTTAGAACAGCTTACATTGCATGGCTTTTTTATCTCTGTTGATAAAATAAAATAAAAATGAGTGGCTCATCGTGTTGATACTCCTCTGCCCTCCTTTTGCAACACTGTTGTAGGAAACCCTGGAGAAGACCTGAACCCCGTGAGGAGACCTGAACCAAGAACCCACTGGATTACCACATTTTACTTTGTCCGGCACACACCAAACAAAAGGGTTTTGCTGCAGATTATTCCCTAAAGTACTGGGATTTAAAAAGTAATACTATTTTTGTCAAAAGAGAAAAAACTGGGGTGGGGGGGGGGG
>JANPWX010000667.1:3618602-3658614 GCA_024734555.1 Trochalopteron elliotii
AGAGGAACGAGGGAAAAAAAAAAAAAGAAAAAAAAAGAAAAAGATAATACTATGAAGAGGAATGGTTGGGGCACAGCCCTGCCGGGGAAACTAAGCTTCCTCCCTCACCTGGCAAAGGCAAGGAAAAGATGGGGAATTAACAGTTCTCCATGCCAGTGAAAGGCCATAACGGGGGCGAAATAACCCCAAATCGCGACCCCTGCGATGCGCCCGTGGCTGTGTCCCCACCATCCGCCTCCCTTGCTTTGTTTTGCGGCGGTTTTGCTGGAGGAGACCAAACGCCAGGTCCAAGAAACGTGCTAAGCTTTTTTCCCCGGCAGAAGGATTTTATATTATACAATTTGACATTGATCTTTAAATCGCCTGAGCTGTGCTTTTTTTGTCTTCTCGGTCTCATCGCGTTTACTTCCCTGTCCTCAGAGAGATGCCTCCCCGGTAAGCTGATTGCTTGGCTCGTTTTATTTAGCAGCCGAAGCCTGGCACTGGGGGAAGCCGGGCAGCGCTGGGAGCGGGAGATGCCCCGGCTCCCGCTCGGCTCCGGCTGCCTGCAAGGGCAGCGGCCGGAGGGGCACAGGGGCATTTCAGCTTCGTGATAGTTTAATTCAGTCCTGCTGCCTTTTATTCCCGTCTCGGCTATGACTTTCCCCTCTCTGTCTAAGTTTGAATTTAAAAACTGGATTCAAGGCTGGATTTACACTCCCTATGCCTCAATCTGCGTTCTGTCCCCAAATGCATTTGTCTTGGTTTTCCTTACAGACATTTCCAGGGATGGGACAGGTAGCAGGAATTTTTTAGGTGTTTTTTTCAAGTCAGTTTACAGGCAGCTCTTTTCTTGGTGGGGTGTAACAGGCAAAAATCTACATTTTTGGAGAGCGGGAGGGTCGGATCGCGGGGCGAGGAACGAGGGCAGAGTAGGGGTCTCCACCTGCCTTTGGGGTACCCGCCTGTGGGAGGGTCGGGAGCGCACTTTGCACCCCAAACCCCGAAGTTTGTTGCCTCCTGAACCCCACCGGAATTCTCCCGTCCAAGAAGAGCCCGGCTGTGCTGTTTAAGCATCAAACGAGGTTGGGGTTTCACCTTGGGGTTCGCTGGTGGGCAGCGCTTCCCACCCGTGAGGTTGTTTTGGGAGCAAAAGCGGTGTTCGCCCTCAAAACGGAATCTGCTGAAATACATCGTGTTCTTTCTTTATTTCTTTTCTTCCCCGAGAAATCGGTGGATTGGATTCAATTTCTCCGTCGGCTTCTGCGGGCAGAGTAGCAGCGCTTATTGTGGGGAATTAAAGATATAAAGAGAGCGGAGAGCACATGCGCTCAGCGTCTGGTAACGTGGGATTTCCTTCCAACTGAAAAAAAAAAAAAAAAACCCCACCTGGAATTTGTTCAATAGGCAGCGGGGATGATAATGTCTCTTTCGACAAAGGGTTTGAATGTCACGAAGGATGCAGTGGAGGGACCCTCCGACGGGTGCTGGCGGCAAGAGCACAAACCATCCCCTTCGGAAAGAGTGGCCGGGGCGGGGAAAGGAGCACGGAGCCCCAGTGGGAAGAGCAGCCCCGCTGCCCGGCCTTGCTGGCTGTGGGAGAAGGCGAGAACCGAGCGTCTCCCAGCTCCGCTTCTTCCCCGCCGGAGCTCTGCAGGGGCCGGGGCCGTGGGGCTGCGCCGGCTCCTTTAGTTCGACCGATAAGACCCAAAATAAAAACCGCGTTTCCCCATCCCGTCCCCCCGTTTCTTTTTTCTTTTTTTTTTTTTTTTCCAGCTGTCCTTTCTCTTCCTTTATTTGAATGTCCCTCCCCTGGCTTTTTCAAGCAATTCTTTTCCCCTAAAGATCAGCCCAAGCCGTCGCCCTCTCGAGCCTCTGGTTGTTTTAAAAATAATAATAATTATAAACGGATAAGAGTGAAGGAGCTTGTATTTACATTAAACAAAACGCTCCGAAAACGGTCACTAAAAAGTCTGCCTTGACCCCTCTCTCTCCGGTTTAACAAAGAAGGAAAATATTGTATCAAAAGTGAAGTGAATGGAGAAGGCAGAGAAGAGAAACAGCTTTTCCTCTCTTCAGATGGAAAGGGGGGAGAAATGTTTGAATATTTCCGTTTCTTTTGAGAAGCGGGGCAGCCCCGGGCAGGGCTGAATGGGAAAGTCTTGTAAGCGGGCTGGGAGGCTGTCAAACTGCTCAGAGGTAATCACTGCTAATGAAGGGGTCTCCAGCCCTCCCTGGGACAAAGGATGCTTACGAGTGCTAGCCGGGACTGAATACCTAATAAGTTTGCAAGGGGGAAAAATGAGTGAGCTGTCCGTAAATTGATTTTGCAAGAGGGGGAAAAAAACCAACCAACCAAACAAACAAACAAAAAACCAAACCGAAAAAAACCAAACCAAAACAAAACCCTTGCAACAACAACAACAACAAAAGGAGAAAGCAAAAAAGCAAAAGCAGGTTGGGGAGAAAGCCTGGCTCTGGTGCAGCTGGGTACTGAAGGCCCACTTATCCAGGGAGCATTGTCCCAGTCCCACACTGCAGAGGAGGACTGCTGCTGTTTGCAGTGGAAACTGGGGTGGAGGGAGGGCTGGGGGATGCAATAGCCATGGAAAAGCTCCAGCAGCCTCTCCAGGCCGGGGGTACTGCCCCAGCTGCTGCCTGGTCCATGCAGGTGCTCCCTGCACATCCATCCTCATGCTCCAGTTTTCACAACCCGTGCAGAGCCTTCATCCCATCCTCATCCCGCATCCCAATCTCACAAAAGGGACTGTTCCCTATTTGTTCTGCCACTGCCTTTTGCCCCTTGTCTAACCAAGGTGGGTTTTCTTTGGAGAGCAGAAAAAGGGAGTGTCTGGAAATCTGCTGAATATTGCACCACCACCAGCACTTCCCTTGGCTGGGAGGGCTCCTGTACAATGGGTCAGCTTTAGCTGGGTGCTGGGAGATGTGGGAGGGGGCTGGGTTCAGAGGGACACACCCTTGTGTGACAAGAAGAGCATGTGTGTGTGTGTGTGTGTGTCATAGCTGTGGGAAGCAGGAGAGTGAGCCGCATTTTGGACGTTTCACGCATCCAATTAAGGGCTTGGGAGGATCAGACTCTCGCAGATCCAGTTACCCCTGGCTGCCGCTGGGGTAATACCGTGAGAGAGAGCGTAATACTCCCCAGCCGTGTCTGCCCCCGCCTCCCAGCCGTGCCAGGCACCGGCTTTGCCATGTTTCTCTTATTTCTCTCCTCTCCAGGAGAAAAGCCACGTGTGTTTGCTGCAGAGGAGGATGGAGGCGTCAGAGGCCAAAGGGAAAGGGCACTGTGAGGTGCAGGAGCTGCCAAACTTTGACTTGCCCTTTCCCTTGTCCCTTCCCCAAGGCTACTCTGCAGCCCCAGCACCCTAAAGGAGCCTGAACCCCTGGCTGACCTTGGTGTGCCCCCACGAGGGTGAGACCTAGCTGAGGATCCAGGGAAGAAACATTTCATCTTAGATCCTCCGAGGCTTACAGCACTTTGCACTCTATCAGCGTTTATTCTTGGCACCAGGGTGACAGAAAAAGCCCGTGGATGTGTATTCCCTTTTGCCAGGACTGGCAGCAAAACTCCCAGTCAAAGGCCAGGAAAACGCTTCCTTTCCTTCATCACTAGCTGCATCGAGCCTAAACTTCCCCAAATTGCACAAGTTCCCCAGAAAGCTCATTTTAACCCCACTGCCTTCTGATCTGTGACACAGGCCTCTCTGGCACACACTTTCCCCAGCAAGAAATAGAGTTTGGAAGGAAATTTCCAGCTTCAAACCATGTAAAAGCAAAGTGGGATCACATATTTGTCATCTCTGCCTCTTCCCAGAGGTGGGAGCCCATAATCCTCCACACTTTGTTAATTTTCTCCTTTCACTTAACAGAGCTGGTGCCATTCCATCCCACTGGAGTCAGCCCAGAGCATCAGCCCTCGCCACTGTTTCCACTATTTCTGTCCTAGAAATCCTAAAAATTGTGCCAGTCACCCAGTGCTGTCCCTTTACAGGCTCTTCTCCCACTGTATGGAGTAAAACCCAGGGGACTTGTCTTTTGTCTTGGGATTGTCCAGCAGTGCTGAGCTAAATCCACTTCTGTGAGTGACCCTCACAGCCACCACGGGCAGGATGGGATCCTCACCCTCCCCACTTACTGCCGAGGGAAAAGCATCTCCTTTCCAGCAATGCCCAAGGAGCGCCTTGGTGTGACCTCCAGGAATTCCTCCTCACTGGGCAGCCAAATAAATGGTGTCAGACCAGACTTGCAAGTCACTATTCCGAAAATCTGGATTTGCAGCTCATTTTCAGGCAACCAGGACAGCCTTATCAGGAGAGTGTCCATATGGAGACCAGACTTATGGGGTGGTCTCTCTTTTCCCTATCTCACCTTCATCCAGCACCCACTCCTGACTGGAAAACACCTGGCAGGGTTTTATCTCTTTGTTGTCACAGTACAGACTTGCCTTGGAGCAGGAAAACACTCTGCCATGCCTGAGCCATTAAATGACTTGTCCTGATACAGCTGCCTGCTGGTGGGGTCACTGCTCTGTGATTTTCAGCCCCCTCACCCTCCCAATAAGATGTCTGTGTCCATGGGAAAGCCTCTGCATGCCATGCCAGCTACTGAGCTCTTCCCTAGGGATTGTGTGACACAGCTCTGCCTGGTCTCAGGCAAACCCAAGCCAGGGACTCTTCTAACGTTTTAATAGGATAAGTGGTGAACCTCAGTGCCCTCATATGCTTTAATGTACAGATACAGCCAGACTAAATCACTTGAGACATCCCAAACAGCCTAAAGGATTTAGACACATCTCTTTATTTCCATTTAAAGCTGTTCCTCTTGATACCCCCTTTTTTTTTCTCTATTTTTTTTTTTTTAACAGTCTAATATAAAACAAAGATGTGAGAAGAGAGGTTATAATAATCTAGAGGCAGGAGCAGAATGGAGGCATCTATTTGTTCTGAGCGCCCACATCTTATTTGCACTGGTCTCAGAAGTTCAACCCCTTTGAAAACTCCACAAAAGCTGCATAAATGTTTCAGAGTGGAGCCTCTAAGAGACAAACAGCCACTGCTGAGGTCTGCATGCACACACAGGTATTGATCAGCAGACCAAGCTTCTCAGCCTTTATTCAATAACTCCATAGTAACCCCAATGGCACACTATCTGGGGCTGCTCTAGGATAGGCAGGAAGTTTTAACCCAGCACTACCTTCTCTTTTTCAAGACCTGTTGATTTCAACAGAGAGCTCTACAACAGGAGAGCGGGACGTGATTTTTTTTCATCTGTAAGCCTTTTCTGGTCTGAATCTTCTTTCAATGGCATTCCATCCATCAATAGATTCCATCCAGTACAAAGCCATCCCATCCCTCCCTATTTCACAGACTGAAATGCATGTGCTTCTTCAGAAGCAACTCTTGAAATGCTTTCATAACACGTAGTTGTAATATCAAGGATGGAATGAGAGCTCTTCTTTGGAACTCTGCATGGGAGGGTAATTCCCCATTAAATGTAGAGTGAACCAGCCACACACTGGGACACACAGCTCCAGTGCCTCTCAGGCACCTCGAAGAAACACAAGAACACACAACCATTCCTCAGGGAGCAAATCACTGTGTCTGCAGGCTGGGGGAAAAAGCCTTCTCATAAAGAGGACATCTGTATTGGAAATTGCTCCTTAGGCCAGGTCATTTTTCAAGTCAATTTGAAGAAATTTGAAGACTTTATGGATTGTTCTTCAAAATCACCTTGGCTTGTGACCACTTTCTCACCACACCTTCCACTAGTGCAGGTCAGCAGCCAGTCCCTGGAGTCACCTTGGGGACAGATGTCCCCAAAACTGCCATGGAGGGGGCTGATCTCCAGGGGCTGCCGTGGGGTCAGTGGAGAGAGCAGTGCTCAGGTAGGTGACTCAGGGCACCTAATCCCACTCTGGTTACGCTGGCACGGTAATCCAGCCCCGTCAATCAGGCTGTGTTGCCTGGAGAGCCGGCCCCACCCTCCTCCCCCTCTGTCCTTAGCAGCAAGGAGATCTAGGCAGTTTTAACCAAGATCATCTCTCTAATCAAGTTCACTGTCTGCCAAGGCTCGTCTCTGCCTATTGACCACAGAGTGAGAGGAGACTCCTGAGGCCAGAGTTGATTTCTGTGAGTATTGTTCCCACTCAGTCGGTGATCCCTTTTATCCCCTGAGAGTCCCAACTGCTGAAGGAGTGATGCAAACTAATTTGGTTGTTAATCTTAAACTGCTGCAGTGTTTCCTGGCAGACTCATGTGGCAGGTCACTCGTGGGTCAGAGGGACTTCAGGGCTCCAGTGCTGGGATGTCTTCTGCAAGGAATCATCTTGAAGCAACACTAGAGCCACATTGCTACTTAAGATCACAAAGCTCAAGGCTTCTTGGTGGATCTCATTATTTCTCAATTTTTTAAAAGCCTTTTTCCCAGTAATATTTCAATTCATTACTAGTTAATGCTAATAAACATTCTTATTACAGTATTTTAGCTGTTTTCTGCCATTTTCTTTAGGCTTTGCTTCTGATGGAAAGATCATTGTCTCTTTGCTAAAGAGGTGAGCCACAGGAACTCTGCTAAAAATCTTCCCCACAGAGGCATCCTTGGTGTGCACCAGACTTGTGATGGATGTTTACAAGCATCAGGTCTTGCCTTTCACCCTTCCTTCATCACACATTGGCTTTCAAGTGTCTCATCTCAAACTTAAGTGTTTTTAGAACTGGGGCTTTAAGCAGGAGAAAGATTAAAAATTTAGGTTTTTCAGCGCAGTCTCAGAGTAAAGTGAATGAGCTGCTCTGCCTGCGGCTTGTTTTTTCAGAGACAAAGTATTTGTTCTATTACTTATTGATGTTGCTAATTGCCATCTGAGGGTTTGGAGGGCCAGGGCAGCAGGCTGCATTGCTGGATGTGGAGCCCTTCTGAGACAAATGAGCTCTGAGAAGCAAAGAATTTGCTGTAGCAGCCCTGGAATATGTGCTCCATTTTGCTGTATGTGCTGCATTTTTGCAAAGGCACCCAGTGCTCTCTATCTCCTTTGCAGAGAGAGAACTGCTGGTGCTCAGCTCTTTTATTTAGGAAGCCACATAATGCAGTTGCCTCATGTTAAAAGCCTGAATTTGAAAATGCTGACCCAAGAACTTAGGTTTGGGCCATGCTTGAATGCTTGCATGTTCACTTTCCTGAACTAAGACCAGATTCTTCTCCCTCCCTCATGCCCACACACATCACACACATCTACACACACAGAGGGAGGAGGCTGTGATGGAGAGAGCTCTTAGTGTTCTGTCTAAACTAAATGTCCATTATGGAAATAAACATGCTTGAGGAAGAAAAGCCCATTGCATCCACATTAGCCATTGAATAGGTTATTACTTTACATGTACAATATACAATTTTTCATACAGCTGATACCTCTTGTATTGGAGCATGAACATTAACCTTCTACAGTTCACCTTGGTTTGCAAGCTGCAAGAATCAATTCTCCTAAGATGGATGTTCACATCTAGTTAGCTTTCTGCATTATCTCAGCTGGAGAGGTCACTAAAAATAGTTGTATAGCACTTTAAATTTTCAACAGGGAGACTTTATTATCGTTTAGATCCATCATCACTGCTTTACCTAGCATGGTTCTTCCAGCTGAAATAATGCAAAGAGCTGGTAGTGGCTAAGTGTTTTCAGAGTTCATGCACTGATGAGCAGGACAGCTTGGACAATATCTGAATTGCTGGCAACAGGAAACTGAGCAAGCTGCATGGACGGTGTAACACTGGTTCAGTAAATCCCCACTGCTTCAACTATTTCATCAAAAATTCCTTCTTTTTTTTTTTTTTCTTCCTGCTCTCCTTCACTGCAGAAGCAGGACTGATCTGTCACCACATGCTGACCTGATCCTGCACAGTCACCTTCATGATCAGCAGTCCCCAACCTCCCTGCAGTCCTGCTGCTGTCAGTGGGATGTTTGTGGTGCCAGGAAACATCGAGGGGCTGCAGGATCATACCCATATTGTGTGGCACAGGCTGACAGGAGAAAGGTTGTTCTTAGCAGTGCTGCAGCATGATTTTTCATTTGATATCTTTACTGCTTTTAACAATTTCCTGTGCTTTGCTACGAATAAGTCACCTTGCCAAGGCCCTCACGGCCTCCCAGGCATTACAGCTGGCTGTTCACATGTCACCTCTGTGTGTCACTACATACATGGGGTTGTAGGGATGCATTTTGTCTCTTCAGGTTTGTTTGTGTTACAGGACTGACCCAGTCATTGGGAGGTTTTGAGTTTCACCTTCCAGGCACACACACGTGAGAGCACAGTGCCTTGGCCCAGGGCCTTGGTCCAGCTGCTCACACTGGCATTGCTGATCTTATTTGCACTTATAGAATATTTATTTAAGCTGTGAGGGCAAGGCTCAGAGAAGACATGAAATGCCTGGCAGCACAGGCAAAGTATCAGAAGGCACCAAGAGTGATGGAACAGAGTGATTCCTTTGTTACATTGCAAAGTAGGTGTAATTAATCAATTGCTTTCATTTCTTTAATAGAATGGTATTAATTATTTGTTGCATAACTGAATAAACTATATTTCCTTCAGTATTAATTGCTGAGATCCACATTACATCTCACTGTCAATTCAAGCCAGAATCAAACCCATCCTAAGAACCCAGAAGACAGGTTCTTGTTGACTTCCAAGGCCATTAGATCAAATCCTTCTTCAACAGCATGAGAATACAACTCTCAGGGCTTTAATTACATTAAAAACTTTGTAACAAGCTCACAGCAGAACCTTAGGGAAGACTTTTTCCACCCTTGCAATTCTGGGTTGTATCTCCAGAAGAGGCTGTACTGATGGGCATGAAGAAAATCCAAAGAGTTCCTCTCACTGCCTTGGACCTTGGAGAGATGGACTACAGCTTCCCTTTTGGAGCTAGAAAGAAACTCTTGTGATGGGTATCAAAGTGGATAAAATCATAGAATCATAGAATGGTTTGGTTTGGAAGGGACTTAAAGACCATGCAGTTCCAAGCTGCTGCCATGAGCAGGGGCATCTTCCACTATCCCAGGTTGTTCCAACCTGGCCTGGAACACTGCCAGGGATGGGGCATCCACAGCCCCAGTCAAATTAAAATTAGCCATTATGCAGAAGTCTGGGATTATTTTCAACTGCAAGCCTTTTTATTCTTGTGAGGAATGGAAGAAGTACACAGCTCTGGGTGTTGAGTGGTGTTATTCCTGTCTCTCATTTTTGCCTCAGAGAAGTTTCAGAAACTGGTCTTAGAAAAATGTGCTACCTGTATTTTTTTATCTTGCAAATTTTTATTCACAAGAAGAGTCCTTCAGTGGGTGCTGTTCTTAACAAGTCAGGACTGATCACATCCAGCTGGCATCTACCAACCCAGCATGAAAGCTCCAGGTTCCAAGGCAGCTGATGGGGTCAGGGATACACCTTTAAGTCAAAGATACAGCAAATTAACAAAGCTTTTAGTACAAGTCAGCAAATGCAGAAGTCTGTGAGCTGAGGGCTATGGGTGGGTCAGTCATGGCTCTGGTGTCCCAGGAGGACAAAGCACACAGACATCCTGACATTGTCCATGGGACAACTGTGGCCCTGCCACAGCCCCAGCCCACACCCTCAGAGTGCCACCCACCCCAGGGCATGGGGATCCCTGCAGCACTGAGGCATTAGAGGTGCCAGACCTCAAAACCAGCAGGATTTGGAGCAAGTCTGAAGCACTTGGAGGAAGTACTTGGATGTTCTCATGGTGGATCCTCTGCCCTGCAGTGTCTGCTCATCACAAACCCTCCCTTGTTCATGTGCTCTTTGCTTCAGCATCTTTTCAACCCCTGTGGTCCCCTTCTTTCTGCTCCTCCGCTTTTCCAGCTCTCTCCCATCACCCTTGGACCCTTGGAACCCTCTTCCATCACCCTCTCCCCATATTTCTCTGGAGCTTATCTAATCCCCACTGAGGCTCATGGAAAGACCTGGCATCAACGTGGACCCCTCTGCTAACAAGACACACCTTTTCCACAACTCCCACCTGTCCTTGTCACACCAAGCCCAGAAGTGAACGTGGCTTGGCAGCAGGAGGAGGTGCCAGAAAAGAGTAAAACACCTTGGTCTTGGAAGGATCCCTACAGCAAGGGACTTTTTGAGACAGAAAAGGATTTCCCACCCACGAGCATCCCTTTGAATTGTGAAAGCTTTTACCACCTAGAGCATCTCATGTCTCAGCACACCTGAACGTGGTGCTGTCACAGCATCACCTGTCTGGAAGCTCTCCTGTGAGCACCTTTTCTTGCATCATATATAAGAAAAAAGGCAAGCAAAGAAAAGCATTTTGTTTCTCTCCTGCTACAACAGTCACCCATCTCTTGGAAGCATGTAAACCCCCTGAGTTCTTGAATATTAATTCAAAGATTTACCCATTCAATTATTAACAATGAAAGCATTTATTGTTTTCCTTATGGATGTCTTCTGGGTGTAAAACTTACAAACAGATGCAAAGGCTGCCACACACAAGAGGGATCCAATGTTGATTAAAATGTATCATTCACAGGGTTTATGGGCATACTGGGACATATGTCCATGGAGAATGTATGTTTATCTTAGATGTTTGGGGCTGCTGGTGAAAGGTTTAACCAGATGGACAAGACCCCCACTGAAAGAAATAGAGGATTTCAAAGGAGAGGAGTTATTTTCCTAACAGGTTTTCAGTCTCTACCCTCACTCTACTGAAAGACTCCAATTTCTGTGCCTTATCTCAAAAGATCATTTCCACATTGAATTGCTAGCAAAGTGAGCATGGGACTGCAGGTGTCCCAGCCCACGCTGAGTGCAGAGCACAGCAGAGCCCTGAGGGTGGCCTTGGTGGCACAGAGGAATGGACATGATGGTGAGCAAGGTGTGGAGGAGCCTCTGCCTGGTGTCCAGCCCCTGACAGGCCCTGTGGCACATTCAGATGTGTTTGCACCTACCCCTTTCCATCCACAGTCCTCTGGGAGCCCCTCTGGGTGTGCCCAGGGGGAGAGGTTGGCACTGCCCCCCAAGTCTGTGCAGCTGATTTCAGAGCCCAAAGCCAAGTGTTCCATTTCCCCACTGACATGAGCAGCTCCTCTGGTGCTACTGCTGGGGCAAAAATGGGTAAATTCAGGCTGAGAAGAGTTGGTGGTGCTGGGGCACACCAAAACCAGCCCCCAAGGACCATCCCTTTGCCTTTTGGGAAGGGGCAGCAGCCTGGATTAGGGCTAAACGGATTTGTGCTTGCAGGACCCTGGGTCTCTAATTGGGTTCTTTTTTTTTTTTTTTTTTTTAATTCCTGTAATCCTGGATGATTTGGAGCAGATGCTTCAAGATTACTGCCAGGGCCTAAAGGTGACTGCAGGAAAAAACCAGTCAAGCCTGGCTGAGCAGCACAGTGGGCTGGGGGTGCTGCTGTCCTGGGGGGTTTCTCCCCTGCTCAGAGGGGCTACAGCACCAGAAGGGGTTGGCCTGAGCTGGGTTTTGGACCTGCCCCAGGATTTGGAGCTACTGGAAGTTGCTTTTGCTCTCCCAGCAGCCTGCAGGTGGGGGAGGATGGAGCCCATTTTCCAGGAGACAGTTGATGGGAAAGACAAAACCATACGGAGTTGCCAGACAGAGTTCATCTTCCCTGCCTGCTCCTGAGCATGTGTGAAAATCCCCTGGGGGTTGGCAGCAGCCCTCACACCTGAAAGCCCAATGTGAAGCTGTGAAGGTGCCCTACCAGCCAGCCACGGCTTCAGCTGATCCCATGAGCCAGATCTTTCTGTGCAACCCACCAAAGGAGGAGGATCTAGCTGCTGTTGAATTTAACACATCAAATACTGGTGGAAACAAACTCTTTAAAAGGCAATAAGACAAAGGGCAATGATTTTAAATTAATGGGGAGTACGCATGAGGAAGAAATTGGTTTTGGTGAGGGTGGGGAGACACTGGGACAGGTTGCCTAGGATTGGTGAATGGTGAATGCCCCATTTCTGGAAACATTTAAGACCAGGTTGGAGAAGTCTCTGAGCAGCCTGGTCTAGTTGAAGACATCCCTGATTGCTGCAGAGGGATGGATAGATGGCTTTGAAATGTCACTTCCAGCCCAAACTATTCTGTGAAAACCTGCTAAACACAGGCTTGGTCTTGGCTTGGCACCATCCTGGAGCTCTTCTCCAGGGCTCTGGTGGAGCTGAGCAGCTCCTGCATGGCTTTCACTGGAGACACCAAGGGACTGCATTGACCAGAGATACAGCAGGAGACAGGGGACAGGACAGCAAGGAGTTTGGTCCAGGGGATAAGTCAAGGGGTTGTTCAGCCTGGAGAAAAGGAGGCTCAGGGAGGACCTTCTCACTCTCCACCACACCTTGACAGGAGGGTGCAGCCAGGTGGGGGTCAGGCTCTTCCCTTGGGTAACAAGTGACAGGAAAAGAGGGAATGACCTCCAGTTGCTCTAGGGTGGGTTTAGATTGAATATTAGAAGAAATTTCTGCACTGAAAGGGTGCTCAGGCATTGGAAGAGGCAGCCCAGGGCAGTGGTGGAGTCACCACCCCGACATGTTCAAAAGGCATTGTGGATTTGGCACTTTGGGATGTAATTTATTGATGAACCTGCCAGTGCTGGGTTAGTAGTTGGACCTGATGGCCTTAAGGGTCTTTTCCAACCATAGCAAATCTATGATTCTGTGAAAATTAACTTTCCTCCACACCAGCTTAGGCAATTCTGAGGTTCTTTCAAAAAACCCAGTCTATAATCACCTTCTGTACAGTGTAAAAAATCATTGAGGATGATGCCCAAGAACACTTGGATTTTCTTGGCCCAACAGGACCCTGCTGTCCATTCATTACCTCTTCCTTCCTTTGTCTCTTCACAGCTCACAGGTAGGATGAGCTGGAACCTTTACTTGATCTTTGGGAAACAGCTGCCTAATCTATACAAAATGTTAAGAGCCTGGATCCAAAAGCAGACCTGTGTTTACGGGTTCCAGCAATAATTTTGCCAGTCTCTAATGCTGCAACTTCAAGCAGCCATTTGGGCTAAAATCTCTTCCTCCATCTTAATTATTTAACAAATACTATAGAAAGACATGTAATATCTGCAATATTCATAGCCTTGGCAGCAGGCTGAAAACACTTGGATTTGCATGGGGTTATTCAAGGTTTTCCTTTGAAGACCAGTAGATTTCCACTGCTCCTCTGTCACTGAACACTGCCATACAACATTAATGGCACATAACTGAGTATTCATAGGCCATTTGTGAGAAAATGATGGCTCAGAGGTGGTTGCAGTAAACAAAAGCATATCTTAAAAAGCTTAAACAAGATGTGTGTGAAGGCTGACTTCCACGAGGCAGAGATCAGCTATGATTATTAGCAAATACAAGCCCCAAGCCAGGGAAGCACTTAAGCACAATCTTCTGCCCCATTGGCTTCCCAGAGAAACATCTCAAAAAATGCCTGGGATATTTCAGGGTGCTACCAGGCTCAGTGCTGGCCCATGTGTGTGTGCAGGATGTGGGACTGTGATGCCAGGGCTGTAATGATCCCCTCCCATGAAAGCTGCTGTGCAGGTGGATGGCAGCAGTGTCTTCCTCATGGGACTGGTATTATCTTCCTCCATAGCTTGGAAAGGAAGGGAAGAGGTTATCTGGTAATGTTAACTTTAAATGTTTGGATAGAACAGCTTGTAGCCAAGCAGTTTTCTTGCTGCTTGGCAGAGCCAGCTGCTTAGAGAGGCTTTGGGTCAGGCTATTTAAAGGAGCCATTGATCCCCAGCCTACTCCCTGCAGCTACTACTCTGTGGCTGGAAAGGAGTGAGACCTCAGACCTGCTGAGGGTGGCAGGGAGAAAAGGGGCCCAGAACACCCCTGCCCCAGGAAAGCATGCAGGTGTGGATGAGGATGGAAGGTGTGTGTGATGAAGGATGAGCAGAGCTGTGTCTGTGTCCCCATGCTCAGTGTCAGACTCTGGAGCTGTCTCAGTGTCAAGGCAGGGCTCCCCAAGATGGCACCAACCATTCCTGCATGGATCAGCCCCACAAACCCTCCCTGTGCCCATCCTGAGCTGCTCAAGGCCTGGGCCAGCTGAGGTGGCAGCAGGGACAGACAGGAGGAGCAGCGGATCCCTGTGCTCAGGGAGGGGAGCCCATCAGGAGGGCTGAAGGACCAGCTGGAACGGTTGGGATTTTTCAAATTTTATTTTTCTCTAGATAGCAATAATATTTTTTCCCCTAGATAGTAACAGAATTATCATAGAATGGTAGTCATTTGGGTTGAAGGGGATATTAAAGACTATTTTGTTCCAACCCTCCTGCCAGGGACATCTTCCACCAGACCAGGTGGCTCCAAGTCCCATCCTTGAACACTGCCAGGGATGGGGCATCCACAGCTTCTGTGGGCATCCTGTGCCAGGGCCTCACCACCCTCACAGGGAAGAATTTCTTCCTAATATCTAATCTAAAAATCTTTTTGTTCTAATTCTCTTTTAATTTAAAACTGCTCCCACTTTTCTTGTCACTACCTGCTTGTGTAAAAGGTCATTTTCCCACTTTATTATAAGCCCACTTGAGGTATTAGACGGCTCCAATAAGGTCTCCCCTTCCCTTCTCTAGGCTGAACATCCCCAGCTCTCCCAGCCTGTCCCCACAGGAGAGCTGAGCATCCTCATGGCCTCTCTGGACTCACTCCAACAGGTCCAAGTATTCCTGAAGAAAAGTTCAGGGTAAGATCTGACCTCCAGTTCACACCTCAACCCTCCTCTACCTGATTAAAGCCTCTCCCGTTGACTCAGCCCCTTGCTCAAAAGAACAAAACCAAAATTTAAATTTGGGCTGTGGTTCCGTTACACCCGTGCTTGCTGTCGGGTCCCACAGCCAAATTCCGACTTTTTGAGAGAAAAGTGAACTCTCGGCTGCCGCGGAGCAACAGCTCCACCGTGTGAGAGCCGGGCACCACCGACCGCCCAGCTCCCACAGCCACAGCTGTGCCTTTATTTACTGTTTAATCATCATTAATGGTCTTTTTAAAAAAAGTTTAAAAATAATTTGAACAGTAAACCAAAGCACCACCGGCACCACCATTTCCTTCCACTGAAGGGCAGCTTCTTCTGGGCTCTCACAGAAGAAGAACAGGTTGATTATGGCAGGAGTGGACAACATATTGTTAAATATTGCCCAAATTTCTCTGGACCTTCTCAGAGCCTGCAGAAATTCCTCGTGGACCCTGCTGTTGGTTTTTCCCCGTGTGTGGCAGACCACTGTGGGACACAGGTCACCCAACTGTCATTTTTTTTGGTTTGGCTTGTAATCTCTCTGAGGGCTACAATGGTTTGATAGTCCCACTGGAGCCTGCCTCTCGCCAAAACAGTCTGAACACAACAAACCACAGAGTTTTGTGCTTACTCAAACACTCTTACTCAGGCTCTGATCCCATCCTTGTGATGCACTGCTCATCTCAGGGCCAAGCCCTGCCAGGGCTCACCCAGGGCCACCCCAGAGTGGTGAAGAACTGAGTGTCACCCCTGAAAGGCTTAGCAGGAGCCCAGGCACACCCCAGGGATGATATCTGTGGGATAAGGGCTGGCAAACCTCCTCCTCCAGCCTGGTAAATAAAACCATGGGGTTGTTCTAGAGCTGTGTAGAAAGAAGGAGCTCTGGGTTCACTCACAGGTTGTGCTTGGTGTTCCCCCCTCCCTGGGGATTCTCTCTGACTTTGCTGCCCTGTAAAAAACAAATTTGCCTCGTCTGGATACATCAGTCCTGTGTCACAGAATCACACAGAATCACAGACTGATTAGGTTGGAAGAGACTTTCAAGATCATCAAGTCCAACTCAGCTCTAACACCTCAAATAAACCATGGCTCCAAGTGCCACATCCAGTCTTTTATTAAACACATCCAGGCCAAGCTAGGACGTCATTCTTTCTTAGGGTTTTTGGTACCTGCTGCCATTCCCTGTCAGAGTCCAGGGCATTCCTTTGGTTGCCCTGGATGGTCACAGACCTCGGCAGAGAGGCCTGGGACCCAAGAAAGAGAGTTTGAATCCTGGACAGGGGAGTCTGTCCAGGGGGCTTGCCTGGCACAGAGCCCAGGAAGACACAGGCTTTGATTTTAGTCCATGGAAAAAGTTTCTAACATTGAGAGAAGAATTACAAGTCACAAAGGTGTGAAAATAGTAGCTTAGCACAGCACGGGGTGAAAAATTTTATAGTTTTAGGATTCTTAGCACAGAGGTAAATGGGGGACAAGATGGAGGATTTAGGGTGTTGCCCTCAGTTCCTCTCCTTCCTCATCCTCCATCTTCTGATGTGACGTGGGCACAAAGTAGTGTAAGAAGATTGAGTCAAAGTAGAAATTACCTTTTTAGTATAGATAATAGGCATTGGCACAGAATTGTAAATAATAGACACGTAATTATCTGTATAAAAATTATAAAAATCTGTATAAAAATCCCCATCACAGGGGGAGTCGTCCTGTGTCCGAGCCACTGTGAACATCTCGTCTGGGCACAGAGAAATTTGTAAGATAAGAAATAATAAACACTCGAGAAACCAAGAAACAACAAGACCTTGAAACTCCTCTTCATTTGCGTGCCGAGCTAAAAGGCTTCAGAGGGACAGAGAGCAGAAAAAGAACCAGCCCGAACCACCAACCTGAAATCTCGGGTAAGAAAGAAAACCCAAAAAACCCGAGAATTCCCCATTGCTCACTACTCCTTTTTCCTCTCCACCAATCCCCTTGCTGCAGATTTTTTTGCCAAAGGGGAGCACACTGATTTCCCTAGTGATCCCTCCAAGTGTTTGCTGCCCGTGCCTGCCCTACCCTGATGGGGTGTGATGGACAAACACCCCTGCAGCCCCGGGAAGGCAGCGCTGTGTGTCAGAGTCGCCTGTCCCCTAAAGGACAAATCCCACAGCCTCCCCGCTTCCCTCCCCACAGAGAGGGCTCTGATGCCCAGCCATCCCAGGAAAACCCTAAATCCTGTGGGATCTGAGCCCTGCCAGGGGAAGCCCAGGTCTTTGGATGCCACCTTGTGGAAACCTCGCCATCCTGCCGGCTCCATTCATTGCCAGCGTCACCTCAGGGACGGCCTTGTGGGAGGCAGATCGGAGTGCAGGTGGCTGTGGAGTATTTTTGGGGTGAGGTTGGGGGCAGCTGATCTCACTGAGGCTCAGGTAAGCCCAGAAAAGCTCCTCTGGAGGAACGAGGATCCTCCCGTGTGTGGTCTCCTGGCAGTCGGTGTCACTTGTGTTGTCACCACAGCGGCGTCAAGAGGGGACAGGAGGATCATGAGCCTTGTGTCACATCAAATGATACAGTCAGGGGAAAACAGATCATCTCTTGGGCATGTGAGTGCCTGCTCTGGCTTGTGCTCCATCCTCCTGTGGCAAGAGGTGCAGTGAGAAAAGCAGCTGCTCTCAAAGGGATGGAGAGAGCTGGACCCAGCCTTGGACAAGCTTCAGGTGTGTAAACCCCAAACTGCAGGGCAAATTCATGTCAGCTCAGCAGCCAGCCAGCCAGAAAGGTGAAAATTCCTGCCCACACTGCCTGGAACAGGAAATCCTCCACGCTTGCACTGCTGGCCAAGCCTGCACTGGACAAGTCCTCTCCCATGGAAAAGGGTAACCAGGTAAATCTCATGTCTCCAGGTGTGCCCTTGGCATTTTAATACCTGGACAGGATCAAAGTCCTTATTAAATGGATTTACAGGTGTTTTGTGTTCATAAAAAAACACCCAAAAAAGAGGATCTGTGCCTGCCCCATCCAGTGCAGCTGTAAGAACTCTGAATGCATCCCTCCCAGGAGAGCATCCTTGCCAGCAGGCTACAGGCTGCAGGCTTATGGATTTATTAGAGGATGCCAGAGGGAACTCCTTCCTCATGTTGAAGCTGGACAACAGCACAGTCAAGAATTTTGCTCTACTGTTGGTTCACCAGGCTCTTGCTTCGCTGCCTCCAGCAGGAAAAGCTTTTGGCTAACCTGACAGATAAATTAGCACCTGAGTGGCACTTCTCTGAAAGACAGGCAGAGCCCTTCCCTGACACCAGACAGCATCAGACATCCCACAGAATGCAAAATTTGCACAACCTGTGCCTTAGATCTTTCTGAATATCTTCCTTTAAGCCCATATACCCTGATTTCAGCTCTTACCATTATCTTCTGATACACAATCCAATTGTTTTAAATTGGGAAGTGTGGGAAATTAACAAGAACCTTTAAAATCTGAAAATAAATAGAAATACCATGTCTCTTGGTGTGTTATTCTGTATTTAAATTTGTCTTTGCCTTATGTTGGTTCTAAACTGGCTTACAGTTTAGAAATCACAATAACTTCTGAAACAGCAAAAGCTGCAAATGGAATGAGCCTACATCAGGTACCCACATCAAATACAGTCAGTGGGATTCATATCCAAGATGTATTTCAGGATATTGGCACTTTCAAAGTGCTCTTACAAACTTGTATTACCACCTGGGGTACTTTGAAGGAGTAAAACAATCATAGGAGGTCAGCAGCAAAATGATGCTTCTTTTCCAGATGCACCACCACTGCTTTGGGGGGGAGGTCCCAGGGATTCTGCTCTTCCATTTACATGGTTGAAAAGGGGATTTATTGGGAGAATGAGGAAATATTTGGTAAATTGTGTCCTCTACCATAAAACTTCTGTTTGGATACCAGCAAGTATTAAATCCCAGGGAAGGAGTCATAACCAACACCAAGACAAAAGCTGTGAAAATGTGACCTTCTGAAAAGTCAGGTTAGGAATTCTTTCCTAGCAGCATGTTTCAGCTTGATATAAATGTTATCACTCAAACATTCCTTGGTTTGTACCATTGGGATTGCCTTTGAAAAGGCAAGGCATGATCTCATGTTTTTCTTTCCTTTAAAAACCTTTATGATTGAACCACAAATGGTATTTTCCCGTGAAATTCAGCTCCTCTGCTCAAGAGGCAGCATAGATGGGCAGCAATACAACTTTCCTTCCCAGGTCTGAGGGAAATATGTCTGCATTCATAAATTTAAACATCTGGCTCCACTGCAAAGTAGGTCAGAGCTCATCTGTCAGAGAAGGATTTGTCAGAGATACAGGGAATTGTGTTTTGTCCCTCCTGTGTCATTTATACAGCAGCAAAATCAGAGCAGCTGTTCCCTGCATAGGGGCTGGGAGGTGGTGGCTGTGCCCCGAGGGTGTAAATGTTCCCCTGCAGGGGAATTAAAGTGTGACTGATCCCTCCCCTGTGTGTCCTGTACAGGGGGAATGTGGCAGATTGGTCTGTGATGCCACAGCAGTCTGTCCCTGAGCCTTGGCAGGCCAATGGGAACGAGAAAATGTGGGATAAAAATCTGTATCTCAGGCAGTGCTGTGGCTGCTGCTGGGTGTTTGCAAATGTGCTCCAGGCAAAGGTGTCACCCGAAGATTTAGCTGGCATCAGGTATGACCATGGCCAGCTCTGTGCTGACCATCTCCTGACTCCTCTCTCTTTAACCTGAGCACCATTCAAGCCTGGGGAAAAAAGGCTTTCCAAAAATGTGTATATCTACAGAAAGGGACAAGAACAGTTTATTGAAACAACCTCTGCTGGAAATTCTCTCTGTCAGACTGCTCTGGCCTGGCTGTCACCTCCACATCTCCTCGGTGTGGTGGCTGTCACCTGGCCAGCACTGTGGCACCAGCCTGGTCACATCCTGCCCCACCAGCCCCTGCTGTCAGCAGATCCCACCTTCCCTGAGACACAGCCGAGGGTCTCCTGGCCAGAAAGCTGCAGAAGGAATGTTTCAGGCCGTGATATGGGATATTTCAGGCCATGGTATGGGATGTCCCACTCTCACCGCACTGCCCACCCCGGGCAGCTCCAGCCCCTGCACATTTGTACTCTGTGCTGGGATCTGTTCCCAGCAGCCCACCAGGCACGTCCCAGCCCAAGGAAACGCCTCAAGCACATGCTCCAGCCCGGAGGTAGCACAGCAGGGCCACTGCTGCCTCCCGGGCTTGCCAAAACTCCCGGCAATTAAAATCCTTTACCCGAAGTCAGCAAAGGACGCTGCGGTTCCCAGCGCCGGCTGCGGGAACAGCCTCGGGGGGAGATGAGAGCGCTGGGACAGGGACAGGGACAGGGACAGGGACAGGGACAGGAGCAGGGGACTGCTCAAAAACATCAGGGAAACAGCCCCGACACCCGCAGACATGACCCCGCTGGCTGGCAGCCCCTTCCCTGGGGAAACAACCAGCCAGGGAAGGGCTGATTGCCGTCCCCTCCTGGGAAAGTGTCATCTCTGCAAGGCTCAATCCAGGTAAGGCTCATCCAGCTTTGCATCCCTGGGATGGAGCTGGGGCTGAGCTCGGGCAGGGCAGCAAGTGGGGATAGCACGAGTGTGGATCCAGAGCAGAGCATGAGCCACTGGTTCAGCCCCAGTTTACTGCAGAGCTACAGGAAATTGCTGCAGGGAAGAGCTCCAATCCCAAATTCCCAGAAAGGGTTATGCAGGTAAAACTGGAACAATAGGGTGTGAAGGATCTCAAGATCTCAACAAAGAGTTAATGATGGAAGAAAAAATGGGGGAATGTTTAAAGGAGCAGGGAAAGCCATGAGATGGAAGAGGTCGATAAGGACTAATTTTATTTCTCTTTACAATTAAAAGGGGTCAAAAGCAAAGTGTGGAGCTGAGCCTGGGTGTCACACCATCCATCTCACCCATACCACAAACAGGACAGGTTGCCAGGCCCATTTCCAGCATCATCACTCCTCTTGGAGACTTCATTTGAATATTTTTGCAAGGATTCTGGCACTGCCTCCTCACCAGACTAGAGCCCTGCTGTGCCTGCAGGAAGAGGAAGAACCTTCACTGTTGCTTCCCTAGCCTCTGCAAACATGGCTGGCACAGGGTTCCTGGAATTCTTTCCTTGGGTTTATTTCAACTAAGTGGAATACTCTGGAAGGAGAAAAGCTGGCTCTGCCCTCAGCCCTGCCCTGACTCTCTCTCTCCTGTACAGGACAGACCAGGCAGGACATGAAAAGTCCATGGAACATCTACAGGCACATGTGGGTCTTCCTCAAGGATGGGAAGCAGCCATGGAGGGGCCTGTTTGGATCAAAGTGTCCATGGAGCCAGCATGCAGGGATGCCCTTTTAGGGGCTGAACCCCACAGTGATGGGTTGGAAACCAGAGGAGGAAAAGAACAAAAAAAATAAGACTTCCAGAGATGGTCCTCTGCAGGTGTGGCCGTATCTTTGCAGCCCTCAGCTGCAATGAGTGATGGCAGTGGATGCATCCCCACCCAGGGAACAGGGAAAATTCAGGTCCCTGGTGTGGACATCTGCATGTGCACGTGTGCCCACATGCCATGGAGGCAAAAGGGATGGCAGAGAAACCAGGGAATCAGACAAATGAACCTTTTTTGTTCTGAGGAAGGGCAGAGAAGGATGTTTGTGAACACACTGCCAGAAATGTCCTGCACTGCCTTTGATTTCCTGGAGGAGGCTTTTTTCTAAATGCAGGAGATCCAAATTTCCCCGGGTTAAAACATGAATGAAATGTTTCTCATGGTTTTCCAGCACTTGCCTTCACCCCATGCAGCAAGCAAGCTACAAAGAATCAGCTCTGCCTGTAGAATCAAAAATCCAGGAAAAAACCCCACGTGTGCAGAAAGCTCAGATTTATTGCCAAGTTTTGATGCAGGAGGGACAGGACCCAGTGCCTGTGTAGTGAAACATTTACATTTCTTCTGCTGAGTCAAATTCAGACTGGATGTGACCCTCAGGAGCTCCAGCCCCTGGGGACAGACCCACTGGGGAGCACCCTGCCCCCCATCCCTGTGCATGGCCCAAGGGCAGCTGCTCAGAGTGCACAGAGATGGGACCTGGAGTTGCACCCAGGCTCCACCTCTCATGAAGCCCTGCAATCCTTGGCCTCAAGCTGATCAAAAATTGCCATGTTTTGGTTCCTTTCAGCCAACTGAGTGCTTTTCATTTTGATTTCCCCCCCTCTCCCACCCCAGCCCAAAGCTAAAAGATCCTGACAGCTTGGGCCATTGTGTCAGCTGACTTTTCCTTCCAAAAATAATACTATTTTTGATGCAAACTCCTCAGCCAGCTCTGTTTTAACTCTCTCCAGAGCCCTGTAACTCCATGTGTGCAGGGATGCCTGTGTGTCCTCTGGCACGCTTTTTGCACATGAAAAGAAAGAACTTTTCCCTACCTGAACACTCATTCCCGTTATTGAACCTCTTTGAAGTCGAGCAATAAAAAGTCCCCGTGCCCGTGTGCAGAGTTCCAGACCAGCCCTTTAATGTCTCAGATGCAAATTTCACTGTAACTGTACCAAAATGGTGGGAGGCTGCTCCAGATTATTGCATTGGTCTCATGTTTAAAGGGGTAAGGGAAAGCCATGAGATGGAAGAGACCAATAAGGACTAATTTTATTTCTCTTTACAATTAAAAGAGGTCAAAAGCAAAGTGTGGAGCTGAGCCTGGGTATCACACCATCCATCTCACCCATACCACAAACAGGACAGGTTGCCAGGCCCATTTCCAGCCCATTTGTACTTCAAATAAATACCTAAAGATCAGAGAATATCCTCATCCCATCCATGAGCTGTGAACATCTCCTTGGTTGGAGCTTCCTTGCCCCATGGCCATGTGGCTCTGGGCATCTCACCATCAGAAAGGCTGTTGGGAAGAGGAACACAGAGGATCACCAAAACCATAAAATCCATAAAAATTTCTGCCCTTGCCCTGGAATAAATAATTTAACAAGGGAATCCAGGACATTTCTGGCAGCAAATGCAGCATGTACTGTGTTTATCTGCAATTCAGCAATAAAATACCCACAGCCATCATGGCTCTTTGATGTGAGATATTGCAGTGCCTTTTTCACACTACCTCACTTTTCCTCCCAGTGAGACAGAAAATAAAGCAAAAGCCAGGGGTGTTCTGAGCCTGTGGGCCCATGAAGAAACAGCCCATTCCACCTACTCCATGGGGATGTGTCTTAGCTGGAGTCCCAAAACACTTGAAAATCACTTCTGGATGAGCAGAGAGGAAATGCAGAAAAAAACCCATGCATGGGAGAGTGGTGAGCATGGAAGAAACAGAGCCAGATTTGGGTGTATTTATCCTCAAAAGGAAAACTTCTTGAGTTTTAGTAGGCAGAGGCACTGTGGCTGGCCCAGCCTGGTTTTCAAGACACCTCAAGGCACGACCACACTGCCAACGAGGTGATGTGGACACGTGAGTAAGGCAGCTCCCAGGGCTGCTGGAGATCCTCTGTGTGACCTTGGTGACATCACTAATGTCCCCTGGAGCTCCTTAGAGATGAGATAACTCCTTTTTTCCCCCACTTCCTTCACCCTGCTGCCAGCTCTTCTGTTACGGGAGCTGCCACATTCCTACACCAGCCACATTCCTACTTGGAGCAAACAAACACAGTGCCCAAGATTTCTCCCCTCCTGGACCAGGCTGGGGTCTCCAGGTGATGGTCTGGTCCCAGCCCTTGCCCAGTCCAAACACAGACCTCTGCCCAGCTACAACCAGGAGGCACCTCAAGAAAGCAGAAAAACAAGCAGGGAGGATAAACATCCGGATGAGGGCTGAGGAGGGAAAGCAAAACACTGAGGGAAGCCAGGAATAATAAGAACCAAAAACAAATAGAAAAGAGCTAACAGGAGCAAGGGATCTAAAAATAAAATGAAAGGACTGCAGCAGGGTGGAGGGGCTGGGATATTTTGGGGTCTGGCAAAGCATGTAGGGTTTGTGGGGCTGAGTTTTGCTGTGGTGGGGCCCAGCCCTGGGGCAGAGCCAGGTTCTCCTCCCACTCCCTTCTCTCCCTGGTGTGGGGGAGGACGGAGGGTGTAGGCTGGGACCTCCAAGAGCTGTTTGGGTGGCAGTGATGACAGCAGGCTGCTCTTCTACCCTGCCACATCTCCCCTGGGGGCAAAAGTGTTTGCTGCAAATACTGTCCTAGGAACAGATGTCCCACCCAAAACCCTCCTCAGCTCCCAGCAGAAGTTGTCCATCCCTCCAACCTGCCTCTGTGGTGGCTTATGGTCTCTCTGAGGCAGGGGCCACATCTGCTCAAGGACTGGGGGTAGAAGATGTGTCTCCTGGACACCCCAAATCTGTTGTGTCCTTCCAGGAAACAAACCCTGGTTATCCCAGGAACTCCCCCAATATGGCTTTGTAAATCCTGTCAACCCAGAGCTCCAACATTTATATCCAGAGGTGAAACCACTGAGAACCAAACCACTAAAAACCTATCTGTTGGTTCCCATTCCCTGAACCCCCCTGGCCTGGGTCATATAAAATCAGTAGGGGAAAAAATACATTTTTTTTCTTTATTTTCCACCAGGAATTAGCTCGCAGAGGGAAGGTTGTGCAGGACAGACTCTGCACCTGGCTGTCCCAGGTGGACTGGGAGCATGGGGTGCACAAACCCTCAGCAGTCTGGAGATAGGCAGGGTCTAAATCAGAGGTGGGGCTTAATCTTCCCCTGGGAAGCCACAACCAGGAAGGGACTGACCTCCACTTTCTCCAAGCTGACCACGGGGCTCCTCTGCATAAGCAACTTCTTTCACATTTCAGACATTTGCTTTTTCTTTGTGGTTGCTCCCATTATTCCTGTTCTTAGGGCTGGGAACTTGCCCCCATCTTCTTTCTCTGCCACCAATGCTCTCCTCACCCTGGCACCTCCTCGAGGTGGCACTTCCATGGTGGGACCCAGGAGCTGCAGAGAGTCTGGGAGCATGCTGGAATAAAAGAAAACACTTTGGCAACCTCTTGGCCCCTGACTCAGAGCAGTTCCCCTCTCTCAAAAGCAAGATAAGAGGGGTTGAGGTGCTGCTGCCACCAGACCCACCACATCAGACCTCCCCTTTTCTGTTCTTGGAAGCCCAAGGGCTGCAAGTCCATGGACACCTAATCAAAACCAATGGTGGATTTTAAAGATGAGGGAAAAAATACAACCATAAAATTAAAAGAAATCAGTCTGGATGGAAAGCCAAGGAGGCCACGTGCCAGGAAAGTGAGCTGCCTGCCAGTTTGGCACAGAGTGAATGCTTGGCCTGTTGAGATGAAATGCTGGAGCTGGGCACGCTGAAGAGGCACTTAGCATCTTCAGGGGAAAAGGAGAGGCAGGGAACAGGGCAGGGATGAGGACCAGACAGAGCCTGAATGACAGATGAGTCCCAAAAACACAGCTGAGCATGAGGATGGGTGTGGGGGAGGATTAAGGCATGTCCCCACCGGGGGCTTGGCTGGTGTTTGTCAGCACAGCCTCATAAATGACAATGGTGGAGCTGCTGTGGACAGGCTCCTGCTGAAACCAGAGCTGAAGCTGCACAGAGCAAGGGACAGCAGTGTTGAGGGCACTGGGCTGTGGAGCAGCAGGAAAAGGCTCCCAGCAATCCAGGGAGCACAGCAACCGGACAAGGAAGAGAGGGATGCAGCCAAGAGCAGCATGTGATGCACCAACCCTGAGAGTCAGATGTTCAAAGGGCAGTGAAGGCCCCAAACCTCTTTCCCTGTGCAGGAATGGGGACACCCAAATCATCACTGAGTGCTGAAAGGGGGGTGCAGGTTGGACCCAGCAGGGCAGCAACACCCGGGCTCCTCCCGGGCCATCCCTCACCGGCAGCACAGATGATGGGAGCCCATGCACGGATGGCTTCTCCTGCTTCCCTGCATGTGCTGGCAGAGGACACGGGCTGCTTTCCCGGATCCCGTCTCTCCCTGGCTGCTTTCCCGGCTCCCCAGGACACAGCCCAGAGCAAACCCCTCTCCGTGGGCTGGCTTCTTAAGACCCAGCGCAAGGAGCCTGTGAAAGGAGCAGCCGCAGCCAAGTTTCCCCCTGTTTTTACTTTCCCCCGTTTCACTTCGTCCCGGTTCAAGCGGTGGGTTTCGAATTCAGCCTCTCCCCGTCGCGGCTCTCCCCTGCTGCTCCCAGAAAGAAAATGTCCAGTCCGGGGCAGTCGGCACTTCCCTGGCTCTGAAAACTGCACCCGGCAGATTCCTGGCTTCATCCTGGGATGGGATTGCAGGGACTGGTGGAAATGTGCTGCTGCTTTGCGTCTTAACTGAGAAAAACAAAAACAAAACCAAAAACAACCAAAAACCAAAAACAAACAAACAAACTAAAAAACAACACCCCCCCCCCCCCCCCCCCCAAAAAAAAAACCCAAAAGAAATTGGATTATTTGAGTGTGAGGCTAATCTTTCAAAGATGAGGCTTTTCCTCCTAAAAGTCTCATGGTTTTGTCCACACACTTCTGGACACCAAGGCTGGACCTAGGGAGCTTTTACAGCAGGTTTCTCCTAAAATCCCCAGCAGGCTCCTCCACTGGCCCCTGCACAGCCCAATCTCTGGCCATACCCTGCTACAGCTGCTCCCTGCTCAGGGATCAGGCCCTTGCAGCCCTCCCTCCCAAAACTGGATTTCCTGTGAGGAATTAATGTGTTTCATGCACTAACCCACACAGGTAGAAGATTAAAAAGGCAAACAAGGGCTTGATGCTCTGTCCCAGATCTGCTGGGTCCTCTGGGCACTGCCTGCCCAGCTGCACAGCATCCCAGCTCAGGAGCTGACAGGACGAGTGAAGGGTAAACAGAGCTTTTCCATGGAAACATTTGTTCAACAAAGAATTGCAAATTTTCATGGTGAGTATCTGGTTTCCTCCAAACTTAATTGTTGTTGTTTCTGAAAGCTGCCCAGCCAGTCTGGATCTGGCTTTCGTGAGCATTTTTTTCCCCCCTAATTCATAATTTTCAGCAACTAAGATGTCTCTGCTCTTTTTAAATTATTTTTAATTTTTTTCTTTTCTTTTTATTTTTCCTTAGGCTTCTATTCTTTTTTTTTTTTTTTTTCAACATAAATGGAAGCAATGGCAGCTGTTTTGGGCTTTTCTGCAGGCCACAAACTCTCTTTATCACTGTTAATGGTAATGATTATAGAATCACAGAAGGATTTTGTTTGGGAGAGACCTTAAAGGTCATCCATTTTCAACCCCCTGCCGTGGGCAGAGGCACTTTCCACTACCCCAGGCTGCTCCAAGCCCTGTCCAACCTGGCCTTGGACATTTCCAGGAGCAGGACATCCACAGCTTCTGTGGGCAATCTGTGCCAGGGCCTCACCACTCTCACAGTAAAGAATTTCTTCCTAATTTCCAATCTAAATCTCTCCTCTTTTGGTAATGGGTGACCCAGGAAGGGACACTTGGATTTTTAGGCTAAGAGCTTGAATTGCAGAGGTGGGACTGAGCAGCTGCACATGGACACGGGGGAAATTCCAGGCTTTTCACAGAGCCAGCAAGAAGTGGTGATAATTCAGGGTAAAAGCTCTTGAAGAACACATTTAAACACAGAAAGAAGGAAAAGATGATGTCTGACTATCCAGGAGGAGAGATGATTCCTGCAGGGTGCTGGGACAGCGGGATGTCCCTGTGTCCTCGGAGCCCCGCAGGCTCATCTCACTCCACCCCTGTGACCCAGCGCTGCCTTTTCCCCGCTGGCGTTTTCTCGCTTAACTTCATCTTTCCTTTCCAAGCAGTGGGGAGGCAGAGGCGCGGTGTGTCCCCGGCGTGTCCCCGCAGGGACGTGCCCGAGGAGCCGGCGGTGACAGCAGGTGGCACTGCAGCCCCAGGAACGAGCTTGCTCCCGCTCCGNCCATCTCTCCAGTTGTGCCTGCTAAGAATAAAACCAGGGATGCACCATAGCCTCTGTTCCCATCCTATAACTCCTCTGTGAGTTCAGGCTTTATTTTTAGCCCAGCTTCCTCGGGGCTCTGTCTGATCTAATTTCTCCAGGGACAAGATTTTTTTCTGCTGGATGCCACCCTCCTACTGGAAACCCCCATTCTCCCCAGCACTGCTGAAGGGCTTGACCTTTTCAAGCAAATTGGAAAGATAAATGGGTCAAATCTGGGGAAAAAAAAATAGCAGCCAAATAGACCTAAAGGAGCATCGTGGGGTGAAATGGACAAGTGGGACACAAACATTGGAGCAGCCAGTCAGTGGCTCTAGGAAAGGCAGGATTACTGGGGGAGGAAGGAAAATTAGTATTTTCCTTCTTTCTTGCTTTGATTTGGCTGCTGTGTCGTTGCCAAGCTCTTGGTGACAGACTCTCAGGCAGTTTTCTGTGAGGGCTCAGTGCTGGTTCCTGGTGTTTGGTCCTGTGATGTTGTTTCTGGCCAGCAGTGGGTTGAGCTCATGTCTTGTAATTATTGGGTGGGCTTGAGGAGACCACTGCGGCTTCCGATCTCTCGGGGAAAGAGAGAAAATAAGCAGGATTAAGGAATTTCAGAAAATTACAGGCGTTTTCATTTCACATGAGCTTTGCCAGGAACACCAAGCCCTGGAGAAGGATGGCCACTGCAGGACACACTACCCATGGGCAGGACTAAAGGGTTTTGTTTCTCATCAGCCACCAAAAAAACTGTGAGTGTGTGTGGGGTTTTTTTTGTGTGTCTGTGCATTTTCCTGGGCTGGCAGTGGCCCTGGGAACATGGCACCTCTGCAAGATAAAAGGGATCTATTCCATCTGCAAGCACAATTTTACACAGATTTCTCTTTTATAGCAGGGTTGCTGTCACTGGAGGGACCTGAGGGATGAGGAGAGATGTCAGAGCAGGGGGACCACTGGCTCTTACTCATTTTTAGCCAAGTCTGTCGGTGAGGTGATAATGCCACATGTGCAGCCCAGCCCACCCTGGCTGTTGAGCTAATCCTCTCCTAGCTCACATGGTTTTGCCTGCAGCAGGGAGAGACAGAGAGTCAGCCACGAATTCCCCTGGAAAATGCCAGTTGTGAAGCTGTAGCAATTGAGCAGCAGTCATAGGAGCACACACAGCACTTGGAACAGCTTTTTACCAGGATCTTTGCCCTTGATGTAGGAACTTGGCAAGGGGTTGGGAGCTCAGCTCCCCAGCCTGTCTCATCCACTCCCCGCCCCCCACCCACCACAGTGGAGATTTCTGCTGTAAATATTCACTCAGCAGCATTTAAAACTTGTGAACAGTCAGTATGTGGTGCTAAATGCATAAAATAAACAAAAATGCTGTTTCAGGTGGTCATGTATTGTCCTGCTTCTGCCTCAGGGTACAGGATCCGAGCATCCCACTCCCATCTGAGTGAAAGAAGGTTTCATTTCCAGCATCATCAAGCAATCCCTTGCTGCCATTTATCCCAAATAACATTTCTTTTCTTGAGAAAAGAACTGACATTCAGAGCAGGTGGGATCTAATCAGGTGGATACTGAGGCACATGCCCCAACCACAGCTTTTAGGACTACAATAGAGACAAAACCCCTCCACTATCTACTTTATAATTGCAAACAAGGATCTAATCCTGCACATCTTGCTCCTGGGAATGGCTTATCAGGTGAGGTGTTCTACACAGTGGCTCTATCAGGTGCATTTATCTCTCTATGTACATGTATATGTATAGGAGATGTTTATGTATTCTGTCTCCCACTCAGTGTAGACATTAATCATGTGCTGCTCCACCCAAAAAAACCTTAAAAGTGGCAATGGCTGCTTCCACTGTCACCCATGTGACTCTTATTTGAGGGTTTATTGCACCAGAGCTGCCAATTGCCAGTCCCCGGACCCTAAAAAAACCCAAGCTGTTCTCACTAAAAACCAGCGAGGTTTGGACAAGAGCCCATTGCTTTTTCTACGATTGCTTCAGGCAACAATTGTCATGCCATGGGGACATCTCATCCCCGGGGTGGTGGTCCTTCCTGGCATCCCTGCCACTCTGCACACATCCAAACCCTCCAAGAACCTCTCTCTCCCCCCTTCTCCTTATTTCAGCTAAATAACCCTGCGATTATTTTTCCACATGAAAGTGCCCCGGTGTTCAGGTGGACAATCTGACTCCGGCTGAGCCGCCTGGAATCCCTGTGGTTTTGATTTTCAGCAGGGAACAATCTTATCAGCCCAGATTGTACACAGAGATAGGGAGCCCTCGGGTAGGGTTGCATAAGCACAGATTGCCTCAGCCGGGATGGGGAAGGCTCTGCTCGCTGTATTTATTTGTTTTCCCCACCGCGGGTTTCAGGTTCTCCTGGTGACCATCATTTTAGCTTCCCTTCCCTGCTCATTGTTTGAGCCTTCCTCACGGATCACTGGGCAGGAGGTTCAATTTAAACCTGGCCTCAGCCCCCGGCCCCTTGCATGCTGCCTTGGGAGATTTCTTGCAAATAGGGTTTTTATTTTCCTCATCTCACTGTGGCCCTTCTCTGTGCGAGGATGGGATGGGCCCCTGTTTGGGATGGCTGTGATTTGGATGTGATTCCCCCCTCTCTCGGCACACCCGTTTTGGCCTCTTCCCCTCCTGCCAGCTCCTCTTTCAAATCTGGCAGCTGCGTGGGCACCTGGTCTCCGATTGCAGGGGTGGATATTCGGTTTCCGTGGAGGCCACCAGCAAATAGCTGCGGCTACGTAACCCTGGCAGAGGCCAGGGATGAGGACACAGAGACATCCTGAGCAAAGCCAAGCCCCCAAAACGTCACCCAGAGGAGCACAGGGGGGTGCAGACCCGGATCCCGGGGCATCCAAGGACAGCACATCCTGCAGTGCCATCCCATGCCACACCATGCTCTGCTGCCAGGACAGTCCCCTCGTGTCCTGCCCAAGAGCACGGAGTGGCAGGGGCTGAATACACCCATGAGACACCCATGCTGGGTTTCTGGGAGGTTGCTGGGGCATGGAACAAAAAATCACCGTGCAAGTCAGGGTTTGTCCTTTAGGAAATGTTTTAGGTTTGAAGTAAACCCTGCAGCTGCTGCAGAGCCATTGTGGTGTGCACCTTAGACTCCCCTTGGCTGGGGGAACACATTATGTCTCAGTTGTATTCACAGCTTTGGCTCTTTTTGCCTCTTTCCCTTCTGGTTTAGAGGATTTCAGTAAACCCCCTTGTAGTGGTGCCTTCAGATCATGCAACATCACCTCTTTTCCTTATCTAGAGTTTATTAGCAAATTTGACACATCCATAAACCAGAATGAGCTCACTGTGATGAACTGGTTGGATATTTGGTGTGCTGTGAGCCCAGATCAAGCCTGCCAAAAACACCTCCCTGAAAGTCATCACCATGTAGGGGCTTGATTCTCCTCCATCCTAAAACTTCCCTGCTGAGCTTGAATTCAGCCCTGAGTGGGAGCAGACTGGAGTGGGGTGATGGGGGTGACCAGCTGCTGACCATCCTCACCATGGCCATCACAGACTTTGGCCACAACACTGTCCCCCACCACCCCAGTGCCAAGTTCCCTTGGGGTGATGCAAGTCACACAGGCCAGCAGCAGACCCCCGAAGTCCCTTTGCTGAAGGTCTCCTCCAGCCCAGCTCTTCCTGTTGGGGAGTTCAGAGGCAGAGCAGAGGTGGGGTTCTCTGAGCAAGCCTCCTGCAGTTCCCCATCCTCCAGTCCTGCTTTGCCTTTGCCCTCCTGAGAGCTTTTTGAACCCAGCCCAAGACACCCTTGAGACATGAAGGGCTCAGAAGCAAATCCTGCACACAAGGGATGTGGCTGGTACAGCCCCAGGTGGCATCAGCCTCTTGGCCAGCTTGCTGCTCTGAGTGTATCTGATCTCTTCAGTAGGCTCTGTGTCTCCTGGGAACAGCACAGCTTCAGCATCCCCACATCCTTCCCTGTGCTGTTCCCCCAAGAAATAATCCCACCTCCTCATCCAGCAGCTCCTTGGCTTTTGGAGATGCTGCCTCAAGGGGCACTTCTGAAAATAGAAATTCATAGAATCCCAGAAATACAGAATGGTTTGAGTTGGAAGGGATTTTAAAAACCATCCCATGGGCAGAGACCTTCCACTAGACCAGATTGCTCAGAGCCCCATCCAGCCTGGCCCTGAACACTTCCAGGGGTGGGAGACTCCTCCAGGCTCAAGCTGCAGCCTCTCCCCCTCCCACAGGGCAGCAGTGATGTGTGTCCCAGCCTGAGCTGCCCCAGCAGTGTAAAACCAGGTTCTTCCCCCCACTGAACACACAAGAAGGTGGCTGGAATAGGACACAGCATCCCCATCCCAGATCCACTGAGAAGTGGTGTGAACCCCCAGGGGTCCTGTTTGCTGACAGGGCTGGAAGCCACCACAACAGGGGACAGAATTGTCCCCTGCAATGAGCATTGCTGAGCCTGCACAGCATTCCCAGCTCCTGCTCACTTTGGTGCTGCTCCTGCAGCAAAGCCCTGCTGGGTGGACAGAGGGCAGCTGCTGGCTCTGGAGACCCAAGCAGCCCCTAGCAGGATTCCTGGGTAAGTTCTGCAGTTCCTTTGTGCCAGTGCCTCTGCCCAGCCTCCAGGGCTCCCAGGAAGTGAACAGCAGTTTATAAAATGGAGTTCTTTCCTTCTTGAACTCTTTCTCTTCATTTCCCTGCCAGCTCCAGGACATTAGGCATAGGAAGATCTTAATTCCCTAAATACATCCCTGATTTGCTCTAGGATGGTGCTGCCCTTCTGTTGAATGAGGCATACACCAAGGCTACAACTGCCAGCATCCCTGGCACTGCCACAAAATCCCTCCTGTGCCCTCATGGACAGAGCTGCAGGTCCCTGTGACACCCATCACCCCATACAGGGCAGTGGGAGCAGGGCTGGGGGGACACAGGCTCCCTTTGGGGCTCAGGAGAAGCACCCTGACAGTTTGCAGATGTGATTTCATTTTTCAGTTGTTTCTAATTTGCTTGGGGTTTTTTTGTTTGGTGGGGTTTTGTTGGCTTGGTTTTTTTTCAGTTCTAGAAAAGAGACCATTTCTTCAGGGAGTGTTAGCCACAAGCCTCATTTGGCATTGTTTTTTAGTCAATTGGTTTTGTCTCGTGTTATTAGGAATATTGTGTTACATAATGATAAGCTGCAGTGACTTATTCTGGGGACTATAAAGGGAGGCAGCGTGGGAGTGCAGAGCCCCTTCACCTGCCCTTGCTCTGACCTTCAGCAGGTCTGTCATCTCCCCAGGTCTCAGTTTCCCCTCCTATAAAACAGGGCTGATCCAGCTATTATCTTAAAAGCTTTTCCATCCTGAAATCAGAAAAAGAAGAATTTCCCCCCTTTCTTCCATCCTGAGATGCAGGCATGAGGATTTCCCACACCTTTTCTACCACAGCTGAAATCATCTGAGTCTGAGCAGATACCAAAGCATCTCTATCCCTGCAGAACTAAGCTGTGGATGAGAAGTTAAGACAGGAATGAGGAGCCATCTGCCCACAGAGGCATTTTCCAAAAGCACTGGACAAATGAAAACAGGAAACCGTAATTGAACTAAATCTGCCTCTTTAACCTCATTATTAGGATTGGGATTATATACCTCGGAGAAAGTTCAACCTCTGTTTAAAACTTGAGGAGATGTGGATGAACACTATAAACCACAGAGAGAGAGGGAATGTTCCTGCACTTGGTGAAAAGTCCAGCTGGAAGGAAAGACAGGGTGGCACTGGATGGGGTTCAGCCTGGTGCCCTCCTTCCTGGCAGCATGAGGCTTCAGTTAGGGTGAGCACTAAAAATCTCTGGGGAGCCTGGTAATTTGCTCTCTCTGCCTGAAGATTAAAGCAAATTTTCATTCATTTCCATATTTAAAACTGTGTCCACATCCAGCTGGGACAGACAACAGTGTCTCAGGTTACTTTATACTCTGCACCCAAGCTCCTGCAGATCCGGCCTCTGCCACCTCTGCTCTCCCACACAGCACCTGGTGCCCTCAGAAAACCTGACAGCTTCAGCCCCAACAGGAACAGCTAAATCCATCCTTGGACAAGGATTGCCACAGCCAGGATGTGCAAGCTCTGTGTTCTGCTGCTGTTCAGGATGTGGGGCAGGTTGCAGCACCTGTCCTGAAGGCTGTTTGTACAGACACCAATCTGCAGCAGTGTCACCCACAGAAAAGCTCTTCCTTGGGTGCAAAATTACTGACAGCAAAGCACACTGGGTGGGCAGACAGAGAGATTTTCCACCTGTGCAGCATTCATGAGCTGCAGCCCAGTGAAAAGCAGGAGCAAGGCAGAAGCTCAGAGGTGAAGAGTTATCTCGGGGCATGTGCTGTTTCTTTTAGAGAGCCTGCAGATCCAGAAGCACTTCAGGAGTAGTTAAACAATTGTTAAATAGTACTTTATCTTCAGGCTGGATAACAGCACACAGGCTGCCTAGTGACAGGCAGCTCCATAAAACCACCTACCCAGGAGAGAGGGAGTTGGGATGCCTTGGCCTAATCCTGACAAGCACCACACACCTGGACTCATTCCAGCTGCTGACATTCCCAAACCCGTGTGCTTAAAATAAAACTCTGATTTTCTGGCTGTTCAGGCCTGGTTTGCAAAGACACAGAGTACAAATGTGCCACATCTTGGCTCTGGGCTCCTGAAATTGCAGCTGGGAATGTGCAAGCTTTAGGGAGCCAGGCCTGGAAATGTTGGACTTAAATTCACGGGCTGAGTGAACATCCACTCCTCACTGGCAGCTTCTGTGAAAGGTGTGCCAGCACCTGGCCCAGGATTTTGGGGCACAGAGTGGCACTCTGCCTGCCCCTTGCAGGGCTGCTGGGGAAGGGGAATGAGCAGGAGCTGCAGCAGGACAGGGGTAGAGCAGAAATGTGGTTTGTGGACAGGACAGCGCTGCCTCAGCGTGACCCAGGAAATTAAAAGAGGAGAGGGCAGGGGGCTGGCTTTCTCCTTGGGTGTTTGCTTTTTATACATTGAATTTCCTGCTTGGGGAATCTAAGTGCACCCCACAGGCCTCCCCAGGCTATCCCAAAGGTGGAGGTGGGCTGGGGAGCAGTGGGCTGATTCTGATGGAGGAAGAAGCTCTTACGGTAGAGGTGACCTTTCTAAATCCCTGCTTTGGACAGACATTTCCAATAAGTGCTGAAGAAAAGCCTGCCAGTTCCAGCTTTCTCAGCCTGCTCTCCATTTTCCTTCCATCCTCTCCAGGCTGAATTTAATCCGAGAAGGTTCCTTTGAGCTTTTGTGTGTTGCTGGGGGAGATGTGGGCGCACAAGGGATCGCGTTACAACTTTCATTTCCTGAAATGTTTGAGGGAACATCCAGGGTTTTATCCACACATCAGGCAAAGTTGAGGGCTCAGATTTCAGGTCTTGTCACTCAGCTGTCACCAAACAAATGAGCCTCTCAGAGCTGGAGACGGAGAGAGCTACCTGCTATTCATGACCCCGAAAGCAGGTGATCACTCTTGGGAAAAGCAGGTAGAATTAATCATTCTGCTGTTCTCCGTTTCCTCCCCTTTTTTTGGCTGACCTGGACACAGTGTGAAATCTGTCCTGGGGGGTGGACGGGAGTGGGGGGCGGGGGGCGAATTAACTCCTTCCTGCCGGTGGAAATACAAAGCAGAGCTAGGTGAGAAAGAGCCTCAGGCTGCCTCCTCAGGCTAGTTGTGCTGTGAAAAGCTTGCTGCGAGGTCAAGCCTAATCGAGGAGAGCTCAGCAGCCGGTGCTTGGCTCAGCTCCAGGGCCTCCCTGCTCCTACCTGACGGCTGGCCAGGGAGTTATTTCCAGGGGGATGCCCTCAGCACCCTCCATCCCTCCTTTCCGCCTGTTGCCGACCTCATCCCTCTTCCTTTTGGAGAAATGGAGAGCCGGGGGTTGGGTAGAGCTCTGAGGCCGGGGTGCCTGAGACTACCCCCGCTCCGCAGGTGTGTGCTGGAAAGGGGGATTTGGGCAAGGGGAGCATCCCATGGCATCTTCTCCAACCCTTCGACAATCAACGCTGTCCCTGCCTACACGCAGGAAGCGCCTCTGAGCTGTTTGCTTTGAAAACAGCTCCTGGTTTGCGAGTCCTTGCTTGGCTTTCCCGCCTCGCAGGGCTGGAGCCCCGGGCAATATTTATCCTTCCTCTTTACCGAGCCCGTGGTTTGGGAAAAAAAAAAACCGGAGCTGGAGCTTACCCATCCTCGAGGTGTAGAGCCCGCAGCTGCTGACCCTGGAAACATCCTTCATTCCCCCGGGGCTTCCCCTTTTCTGCCCGAGGGGCCGGGAGCGGCTGCGCTGCTTTGTGACGGATCACGGTGGGACTGGATGAGACCCCGGGAAGGGTGATGAAGGTCCCCGGAAAGGGAGGAGAGGGCGAGCCTGGACCGGGGGGCACGTCCCGTCCCGTCCTGTCCCCTCAGGTCCCGGCGGGTCACGCAGTAGGACTGGCCTCCGGTCCCCTTCCCCAACCGGGCAGCCGAGGTCGGGGTCGCTGCACACTAAGAGAGAAATTCACCAAAAGAGGGGGGGTCCGTGTTCCCCCCACAAGGTCGGGTCTTGCCCCGGCTCCTTCCGCGGCCGCAGAGAAGATCAAAAATCTGTGCGCCCCCCGCGCGGCTTGCGCGTCCGTGCGCGGGATTTGCGCCCTCCGTCCTCGCTCCCGGCCGGGCAGGATGTCCCCCACGGCCCCGGCCATGTCCCCACAAAGGGCGGTGGGCGCAGGAATCCCGGCGGGGTCTGGGCCGGCTCCTCCGAGGGGCGGCCGGGGCCCGTCCGTAGGGAGGGGGGAAACCATCCCGATATCCCGGGCCTGGCTCCCCCGCAGCCGGAGCCCAGCAGGGCGAGGGGTGGGCACGGATCTGCCGCCCCGCCTGGCCGCGGGTGGGGGTTCCGTGAGGGGCTCAGGAGCGGGGCCGAGGCCGGCGGGCCCGCTGGGGATAGGGCGGGAGGTACACGCAGAGCTCGGGCCGGGCGAGACCCTCCTGCAGAGGGTGACATTTCTCCACGGCCCAAGACCCCGAGCGCAAACACGGCAGCGACTTAAATAAACACGCACTTAATGAAGCAAAACGCTAACAGGGAGCACCGGCACCAGCCAGGCCCCGACGGGGCGGGCGGGGGAGACGGGTTCTCCCTCCCGGCCGGGTGCCCGGCTCCCTCGGGGCCACCGCAGGCTAAAAGAGTCCTGTGTCCCCGTCCTCGCTCCCTCACAAAGCCACCGCCTTCCCTGCAGCCTCGAACCTCCGCTGCAGCCCGTGGGGAGGGGGTGAGGGTGGGCACAGTGGCACGGGCTGGCCCCTGCAAAGAAAAGCTCGGCCTGGGTGTTCTGCCATCAGCGTTGTTTAATTTAGACTGTTTAGGTACAATAGAAAATAAACCCGAAAGCACATGCGATTTTTGGTAACAAATACTCGAGACAGGCAGCGTCATCCGCGGGCTCTCTGTAAGCCGGAGGAGAGAGGCGGCGAGCGGGCACGGAAGGGAGAAGGTAATGGGGAACTGGAGGAGCAGTTTGGGAAGAAATGGCCGCCGACTTTTATTATTAATATTATTATCCTAATTTTTAGCCACATCGATGCATTTCACCACCGAAGAGGAGAAAGGTGGGGGACGCGGGTCCACGGGAGCCCACTCAGTATCTGCCTCACACGGCCGCGGTCAGACACAGGCACTTGGTAAAATTCTAATACTGAAGCTTTGGAAATTTTTTTCACTCTTTTTTTCATCTTTCTTTTTTTTCTTTTTTCTTTTTTTTTCTTTTCTTTTTTTTTTTTTTTTTCTAATTTAAACTACATCGAAATCTTTTTGGTAAGGCTAAATATGAAAAATGTAAACGTAACTTCCCCTCCCTCCTCCCACTCCGACACAGGGCTCAGTGCAGCGGTTCTCTCCCTCTCTCCCCGTCCCAGCTCCTCGGGGACAGGGCCAGGCAGCAGCAGGGATACGCCGGCCGACCCTGCCCTACCGCGCCCGCGGCGCTGGGATTTGTTTGAGTGGAATCAGATCCAGCAGGGGTTGGGGTTTTTCTTTTCTTTTTTTTTTTTTTTTCCTTCCCCCCCCCCCCTTTTTTTTTTTTTTTTTTTGTAATTCCCGTTGGGACCAACTCGTTTGAACTCGAAGGGCTGCTGAGGGTTATTGCCGCTCTCTGCGTTTGGCTACGTGGAAAAAAAAAAAATCGTGGTGATAGTGGGAGACGCCGAGGGGGAACTGCAGCAAGAGCCGATGTGGGATTGTGTGAAAAGAGCCGAGAGTCCCGTTAAGAATCGGCGGGTGAGCTGTAAAACCGGGTGCTGTCCTCTATGTACAACCCAGAGCCTCTGTCCCCGAGCAGAACCTCCTCTCCCGATCCTCTGGCGGCCCGCCGAGGGCCTTTAGGATCCCAGATCCACCAGGCTGGACGTGAGGGGTCCCAGCAGCGAGTCCTGGAGCTGGTGGCCTTGGAGGCTGTGAGGGGTCTGCGATGCGGCTAAGCCGCTCAGGGAATAGCCGGAGCTCCTGGCGTGGTTGAGGTTCCCCTGCAAGAGCAGGACAGAGTTCTGATCTGGGCTTTGGGGAGGAGAAAACTCTTCCTCGGAGCTGGACATGAGGGGTTTGCTCCCATCCAGAGGCGAGAGTTGGTTCGGTTTGTTGGTGGCCGCGTTGTTGTTTTCCGTGTTCTCTCTGCGAAAAGGCAAAAAAAAAAAAAAAAAATCCACAACGGGGATGTTAGGGCGGGCATGAGGCGTTGGGGATCGTCATTGGGCTAATGCCCACAATAAATCCTTCGCGTTTAGTTCCAGCTTGGAACAGATGCTTCTCAAGGGGGGGAAAAATAATCCTAATAATTTCATAACGGATCGTCCCTATTTCTTTTACCCCTCCAACAAATAAGTACACTGAGCAGCTGGATAATTTAGTTGAAGAGGGAAAATTGGCGGAAGGGATTTTTTTTTTTTCAGGGGCGGTTTTTCTTTCTTTTTAATTAAAAATGAAAGTGCGGCCCGGGGACGAGCTGGGTGTGGGGTTTTCTCCAGGAGGCTCGGTGGCTGAAGGAGATGCCCTCGGTGGCTCTCTGCATCTCCGGGCCGAGAGGCCGCCTCGCACCGAGGCCACCGCGTCGCCTGCCGGGGTGGCCTCGGCACGGGGCGGCGGCCCGGCCCGGCCCGGCCCGGCCCGGCCCGGCCCGCCCCGCCCCATCCCGGTCTCCCTCTGCTTCCCCCCACCTCTCCATCCCGGAGCTGCATCTGTCTCCTCCGAGCTTCAGAGCTACCCTGCCCGACCCCCGGCAACACACGGCCCGGCATCCCGGACCGCTTCCCGGAGGCTCCGGGTCCGCATCGCTCCCGGTTTACTCGGGAAGACACGCAGCAAACAAAGGCGGCCGAGCGGCCTGGAAGAGGACGATGGGGGCTCGTTGTTCCCCCAGGGCAGGTGATGTCGAGTGGATCTCGGGTGAAAAACCCATTTGGGTTTCCACGGAAGGGGAAAACGCAACGCAGTTTACGAAAAAAAAAAAAAAAAAGGAAAGAAAAAAAAAAAAAGAGAAAAAAAAAAAGGGGGATTTGAAGGGAACCGTGTGTTTCGGTCGCTCCTATCCCATCCGGCTCCGGGTACTCCGGAGCAGCTCCCGGGGTTCCCAAACGCCTCCGGCACGGTGGAGCAGGGAGAAAAGCGGGGAACGGAGGGGTGGCACGTACCTTTCCTTCGCCTCCGCCGCTCGGTCTCGTTGCCTCCTGTTCTTGAACCAGTTGCTGACCTGGGTGGTGGTGAGACCGGTGGCTTCCGCCAGTTCCCGCTTCTCCCGGGGGGACGGGTAGGGGTTGTGGGCGTACCATTCCCGCAGCACGCCCCGGGATTTCTCCTTGAAGCAGTAGCTGGTTTCCTCGCCGTCCCAGATGGTGCGGGGCAAAGGGAATTTTCGGCGGACGCGGTATTTGCCGACGGCGCCCAAGGGTCTGCCCCGCAGCTTCTCGGCTTCCACGTAGTGCGCCTTCAGCCAGAGCTGCTGCAGCTTGGGGTGGTTATGGGGGGAGAACTGGTGGCTCTCCAGGATCTTGTAGAGCTCGCGGAAGTTGCCGCGGTGGAAGGCCACCACCGCCTTGGCCTTGAGGACGCTCTCGTTCTTGTGCAGGTGGTCGCAGGCCGGCAGCGACCAAAGGAACCGGCCCAGCCTCTCCAGGTTCCCCCCTTGCTGCAGCACCTCGCAGACGCAGGCGACCTGCTCCTGCGTGAAGCCAAACGACGGCAGCATCGACATGGCCGAGCGCGGCGGCGGCCGCAGGAGGACGAGGAGGAGGAGGAGGACGAGGAAGCGACGGGCACCCCGCCGGAGCGCGGCGGCGGAGGGGCGCGGAGTAGGCGCCCG